>JADRCD010040305.1:439-10540 GCA_019843815.1 Montemys delectorum | reverse complement strand
TGGAACCTCTTGCTAGTGAGGACTTTATTGAGGCATTTGGAGAAACCAGAATGATGAATGTTTAAAGATTAGATAGTTGTGACGTATCGATTTTTAGCATGTCAGTTTTATGGCTATATTATGGTTATGTAGGAGAAATATATATGCCAAAGCCTCTGAGGTTAGCCAGGATGACCTTGAACTCCCAACACTCCTGCCTCACCCTCCTCAGTGATTGGATTATAGGCATGTAATCCACACGGGCATACAACCCTGTCTTATTTATGTGGTGCTTGAGTTCACTGAAGGCTCTGCTCATGCTAGGCAAGCATTATACTCACAAGCAACATTCCCAGACCTGAAGACCATTCTTGCTACATTTCTGTGAATCTTGAAATATTTCTTTCTTTTAAGGAGTACAGATGGGAAGTCCTTTATCATCAATTCAGGAATAATAATTTTTTAACTTGATGAAAAGAAATTAGAATGAATTACTATGCTACAAAGTCTACAGATACATAGCAGGCCTGGAGCTTCTGGTCTCTGAAGCAGAGGCTTTGAGGCTAGAAGCAGCTGCAGGGAGGAACTCCCTCCCTCCCCATACACACACCACCCAGCTGAGCACAGCTTCTTAGCTGCTGAGACAGGGAAGAGTCCTGCCTGCAGCCACTGGTCAAGTCCTGGAGGTTGGCTTGAGAGAGTGCCTTGGCCAGGCTGAAGCCTCCTTGGGGACCAGTTTCCATCTCCTGAGAACTGCCTATTCAAGTCAGAAGTTTTTGGTCTGGGAGCCAATGGTTCTTCTTTCTCCAGGCGAACTGAGAGAAGATCCTAGGGCCAGTGTCCAGCCAGAATTTGCCTGTCATCTTTGTCTTCCTCCTCCAAACAATTCTGTGGTGAAAGCATGAATTTGAAATTTTTGAATGTCTCTTTTTAATGTAGTTTTTAAAAGTAGGCATGTCTACAATCCTAGCACCTGGGAAGTAGAGGCAGAAGGTTTGCCATGAGTTTGATTACTATTTAAGCAGTTTGTGTTACATAGTAAGTTTTAGGCCAGCCTGGGTTAAACAATGAGACCATGGTCCCAACTCCACCCCTCATTTACTAGCACATAGTTATTGTGTCAGTGATGGGTTTCATAAATACATTTTCGAACAAGTAGATCATGTGCTTTTTAAAGCACTCACTCTCCACACTACTATTTCTCATCTCCCCATTGGTCCTCTTCTTTCCTGCAGTCGTTTTTTATGATTTTATGTCTGTCTATTGTCTATCTGTCTGTCTATCAGCCTATCTATCTATCTATCTATCTATCTATCTATCTATCTATCTATCTATCTATCTATCTAATCTACGATCCACAAATGAGAAAAAACAAGCAATATCTTAGGCTGAATTATTTTGCTTAATGTGATGTTTTTACATTTTGCTATTCTTCATATCTAAATAAATCTTGATTATGTGCATGTAGCATATTTTCTTTATCCATTCATCTATTGATGGGTACCTAAGGAGAGTCCATAATTTGACCATTATGAATTAGACTGCAATAAATATGGATATAAAAATAACTGTGGTTTGTTTATTTAAAGTCTTTTAAATATACACCCAAAAGGGCTATAGCTAGATTATCTAGTAGTTCTGAGGTTTTTGTTTGTTTGTTTTTGTTTTTTGAACCTACATACTGATTCATGGTGATTTTCATATTGACAAAACTAGCAGTGTACAAGGATTCCCTTTTCCAGAATTCTTGCTAGCTTTTTGTTGTTGTTGTTGTTGTTGTTGTTGTTGTTATATTGAAACATTAAACATCTTTTGACATCAAGACAATGTAAATTAAAAGTTTGATGTGACTAAACCAGCATTTAAGAGTTTTACAAATAACATTTTCGAATAGTGAGGTATAGCACGGACTGCCTGGGCACAAATCCAAGCTCCACAGTTACTGAGTTTGTAACCTTCAACATAGTCTGTAACTGCTCTGCCTTAGATTCCTCCCCTCTAAAGTGAGCTTTGAGTTAATGCTGTTTAAAGTGCTTAGAGAGTTACAGTACACAAGGTGTGCTATATCTGACAAATAATGAACAGCAACAATACTCAACACTGGAACAGAATACAGAACTGTCCAGCCATCATTATCTTCCAGGGGAAGGAAAATATTTGTCAATAATTTGCATGGTATGAATAAACATTGTTTTACTGGCTTATATGCTTGTAAAACTCCCCAGCTGAGCCAGGACACTATGAATTCTGCACATCGATGAGTATAGTGTTTGCCTCCTGAAGCTACTAAAGTTTTGTTTGTTGAGTTCTCAAGCTGAGTCAGACAGGAGGTCAGCGTTTGAAGTGCAGCAGGAGGGGTCTGGATGGATGAGCTTCCTGGCAGCTTCTGCACAGCTTTTCTAGAACACTCGGCTGCCTGAAGAATTATGTGTCCAGCAACTGCACTAGGCAGACTCCAGAAGTCGAGCTTCAAAGGCGACATAGCAGAGTGACCCGCAGATAGGTAAGCTTCCTTGAAGGCCCGTGTAGATGTCACACAAATGCAAAAAGAAAAAAAGAAAAAACCAACAACAACAACAACAAAACAATATTGGGAGAGTTTTCTCTTCAAAGCTTACCGAATTTTCACTAGAATAAAGTGTTCTACCCATAAAAGAGATAAAGTATCAGTTAACATCAGTCCGCAACAGCTGGGGACTCACTGCTGGCAGAGGGGGGTGAATTGGATAATGAAAGAAAGCTTAGAGCTTCATGAGCCTGGCAATATGCAGCTCCACAAGCATTTGCTTGTAAGGACTTATCCGTGCTACACCTATTCAGCTCCAGCTCCACCCATCCCCCCACACCCCAAAATCCACACACTGTTGCCAACCAAGGCCTGGGGGCCCAGCCCTGAATGTTATATAGCAAAATCTGTCTAGCTATTTGCTACTGTGACAACAGTAAGTATTGTGCAGCACAAATAAAGTTCACAGTGCATCTTGACTCCCTAGCCTGTCGGAAGGAGGTTCTTGCCAAGTATGTTAGTCAGCTTTCTGCCACTCTGACAGAATACCTGGGATAATGAGCTTATAATGAGGAAAGATTTATCTCACTCACAACTTCAGAGACTCTGAGCATGGTTCACTGGCTCTGTTGCTATTGGGCCTGTGATGAGGCAGCACGGCATGGTGGGAGTGTACGATAGAGCCAGCATTCTCATCTCCATGAAACCAGGAAACAGAAAGAGGTGAGGATGCAGATTTCATAAGTCTCCTTCTACAGCATGTTCCTAATGCTCCAACTTCCTTTCACTAGGTTCCATCTCTTAAAGGTTCCACTACTCCCTGGCAGTTAAAGACAGACGTCACCTGTGTTTTGGGGGAGAGACACTTATTTAAATTATACATTGACAGCCAAGTGTGCAGGGTTCTGATCACTCTTCCTTAGCAGTTTCTTGGTAAGAAACAACCTAATGAAGATCCAAGCTCCCATATATTTAAGAAGCATCACTTCAGAGACCAGAAAAGTGGCTCAGTGGGTAACAGCACTGGCTGTACTTCCAGTCCAGTTCTACACCGAGGTTCAATTCTCAGAACCCACATGGCAGCTCACACTTGTCTGTATCCCCAGTTCCAGGGGATCTAACACCTTTATCTGGATATACAAGCAAGCAAAACATTAATGGTGCATAAAATTTCACAAAATCATTTCTTAAAAAAAAGAAGTGCCACTTCAACTCATCTTGGGCCACAGTATGTCTGCATAGTCCTAATAGCTTTCAATGATATTTAATTGATCTTAAGCCATCTAAAAGTCATCTTGAGTAGTAAATGTTGCTTGCTGTTCTTCCCTTCGCCATCAAGGTTCTTAGAGGTTACCTCTTTCCTGCCTGCATTTCCTACTACTTACTCCATTCTACCTTATCTCGTGCTCTTGTCATTCTATGTGGTACAATGTGGTAGTTAACTACTGCTGGCTAACAAATGGCCCTAAGAGAAAGGGACTTAAAAAAGTATATTTACTATCTCAAAGTGTCTTCATAATAAACAAGTAGGTGTGGCATCACTGGATAGTCTGGCTCAGGTTGTCTGAGGAGCGTCACTTAAAATGGAGACTGGAGTTACTGTTTTCCCTGAGTTTGATTTGTTCTCATGCCCAGGCATGGAGCTGCTGGCAGAATTCAAATTTTATTTTCCTAAATCGTGGGATTAAGGGCTTGGCTGATACCATATACCATGTCGTTTCCTTTTATGTTCTTGATTGAGTCTAAATTTTACTTCACAAATAAACAATACATGCTCTGATCTCAAGATGACCTAATGATGTTCATATTATCCTGTTGGAAATATAAGTAGATGTATGCGTTAAAACTTTTGTTTTTTCGAGACAGGGTTTCTCTGGGTAGCCCTGGCTGTCCTGGATCTCGCTCTGTAGCCCAGGCTGGCATCAAACTCAGAAATCTGCCTGCCTCTGCCTCCCAAGTGCTGGGATTAAAGGCATGTGCCACCACTGCCTGGCCTGAGTTAAAATTTTTTATAGGAAAAAAAATTCTCAGTATTTTAGTTCAGTAGGCACCACGTACCTAGAGGTAAGAGAACCATACAAGATAAGATACCAAGAAGAAGAGTAATAGATGATGTTTTTATCCTCTAGTACCACAACACTGTAGCCACCAAAGGGCAAAGATTCATTTGCAAAAGTAGTACTAGTTCCTAACCTCTGAGTCTCCTCTCTAGACCCCAAATCTTCTAACTACAGACATTTTATGTTTTTAATTGAAATTTATTTTAATTGATGCATAGAACACTAAAATTATATTTAATGTCAATTATGTGGTTTATGTGATAACTTTAATGCACAGACACAACCCATTACGTAAATCAGGGTAAACATATCTATCCAATATATATCATTTTATGGTAAAAATATTTTCTTCCAAGTTTTCGACCATGCAATAGCACTCAAGACTGCTTGCCTCTTCTCCATCCATAACTCCATCTGGTAGAAATTATCTGTCCACCTGTATTTGCTTTTAAAATGTTGTTTGTGTGTCGCATGGAGTACATGCATATGAATGCAGAAGCTACAGTCAACTATTAGCTGTTCTCTATCACTCTCCACTTTCACTTTCAGATAGGGTCTTTTGGTGGCTCAGTCAGCTGCCCAGTGAACTCTATTCACTCACACTGCTGGTGTTACGGACACACATGGCCATGTCTAGATTTTTCTTGTGTGCCGGGGATTCAAACTCGGGTCTTCTTGCTTAGAGAACCCGTACTTTTACCTCTGTAGCCATTTCTCTATCCCTCTGGTACTTCTTGATCAGTTTTCCTCATCTCTGCACCCTGCAACTAAAAATTTAACATTTTAAGTCTTATACATCCTTCTGTTGCTCAGTTCTTGTGAATGATCAGTCAGAATTTCAAACATCAAAATACGGTAAGTGGACTGGCAAGGTGGCTCAGTAGGTAAAGACACTTGGTGCTAAGTCTAAGGACCTGAGGTTGATCCTGGGAATCCAGGAAAGAACTCACTCCCTTAAGTTGTCCTCTGACCTCAGTGTTCACAGAAGACCCAACCAGCACAATGTCTTTGTTAGTATGGAGCACCTGGCCTACAAACACTTCTCTTTTATTCAGACTTAACACTTTTCTCATCTTTGGAGTGCTAGCTTGGGTTAGGGACTTCCTTGTTCTATGCTGAATCATTTAAACTCAGAGAGTGACCTTAAAAGTTTCCTTTTTCATGTCACTTCCTCTCCCGGCAAATATCACATGCTTTAACAGCATGACTCCTGAGCAGTTACATTCCATCCCTCTGATTCCCATCAGCCAGCTGAGCAGAAACAGCCAGTGTTAGCACTTCAGGGCTAGGCTCTTTGTCTCCAGTGTCTCCTAAGAAGTAATATACAAAGTATACAGCTTCCTTCATAACTAAATCTCTCAGTTAAAAAAAAAAAACTATACTCACTGAATCTGGCTTATTTTGCCTAATATGATGATTTCCAGTTACATCCATATTCCATCAATGACATAATTGTACTTTTCTTTATGGCCAGATAAAAGTCCATTGTGTATATGTACCACATTTTTCTTATCTGTTCATCTGTTGCTGGATAAATCTAGGCTGGTTCAGTAACTTGGTTTCTATATAGTTCTACAATAAACGTAATTGTGCAAATATCACATTTTTGCTCATTTGTGGATGCTAGAAGTTTTTTTTTTACAGATATTTGAAAGCACATACATATGTTGTAAAAGCAGAAGGGAGATTAGGGAAAGGTAGACAGTATTGAAAGGGGATAGAGGGTAGGGAAAAGGGAGGGTGAGAAAGAAGAGGTCTATTTGAAAGAAATTGTCTTTACGAAACCTATCAGCACTGTGTACAATGAATATATACTCATAAAAAAATAAAAAAAAATCACACTATGTTCAGAACAGACACCCCAAAATGCCCTTTATCCTAGATAGTAATATTAGCCTTCTAGACAATCACAAGAATGGCACTGATGTCAGAAAGGGCTTCCATTAGTTGGTGTTTCTTTCAGCCTCCTGTCCCATCCAGAAGTCTTAGTGCCTGAAGAGTCTCTAAGAAGGCTTCCATAGCTGGAAGGCAGCAGATCCAAACAGCTCCATCAGGAGCCTTTAAAGAAAAACAACTTCAAACAACAGCAACTACTATTTACTGGGTGCTATTACGTGGTAGGGCCTGTCAATCAGCTCTTCCTAGGCATGAGGCCTGGAGGGATGTTTCAGCGAGGATGCTCTTGCTTGGCAAGTGTTATGACTTCAGTTTGAATCCCCAGACCTGACTCTAGTGTCTGCATGTCTATAATCCCAGAACTCCTATAGGGAGATGAGAGGCATAGAAATGAGAATTCCTGGGTGCTCTTGTACCTGCTAGCCTGATGTATCCAGCAAAATAAAATAAGCAACCCTGTCTTAAACAAGGTAGAAGATGAGAACCAACACCCAAGTTTTCTCTCTGACCTCCTCATGTGTGCCAGAGTACTCACACACTCGTGTTCACATATACATGAGTGTGTACATGCAAGCACACAGACACATACAAAAGACAAAAACTTAAGCCTATTTAAAGTGCCAGGGTTACATAAGCAGAATAGTCACAGGCTAATGAAATGTTTCTGTTTTAAGGTCATGTAAGCTTTGGTCATTTGTGGCTACAAGGATAATGAGTATGGCCGTCAAACCAAATGCTGTTTATTACTCTCCACCAAGAAATGTCTCACCTCTGATCTAGTGAATCTAGCAGATAAGTTGAAGGTGCCTCCCTACACATATGCTTTCTGAGGCCTGCTTTCCACTTACAGCTCTCAGAGAGAAGATGAATCTAAACTGCTTGAGAGAAGCTCCCATCCCCTTTTTAGCTGATGGAACTTGCTTAACTCAAGATGGTACACATGAGGGGCCCAATGTACCCCCTTCCCCATTCCTAAGAAGATGGAACCAAGGTCCTAAGAACCCACACCACAGCACTTGTACAAAAACCTCTTTGAAGACAGTCATGATGCTCCCTGTGTAAGAGGTCGACTGGACTGAGAATGCAGTTCTGTAGTGAGCAATGGAAGACTAATGGTGCCCTGAGAGACTGTGTGAATGTGTGGTGGTTTGAATAAGAATGGCCCCTATGGGCTCATATATTTGGATGTTCAGTCACCAGGGAGTGGTACTACTTTAGAAGGATTAGGAGGTGTGGCCTTGTTGGAATAGGTGTGGCCTAGTTGGAGGAAGTATGTCACTGTGGGTGGGCTTTGGGGTTTCAGAAGCCCACATCAGACTCAGCATCTCTTTCTGTCTACAGATCAAGGTATAGTTTTAACTTGCTGCTTTAGTGCCTGCCTGCCTGCCTGTCTGCATGCATGCATGCCACTGTGTTTCCTGCCATGCTGATAATGGGCTAAATTTCTGAAATTGTAAGCAATTCGCAATTAAATGTTTCCTCTAATCAGAGTGCCTTGGTCAGGATGTCTCTTCATGGCAATAAAACAGTGATTAAGTCAAACTACATGCCATGTCAATTTATGATGGCTTTCCAGCCCCTGTGAGACCTGACTTACTTTGTTCACTGCTCTTGCACTACAAGACAATCCCTTGTATCATTTACTTTCAGTAAACTCACTTTTAATTGGGATGAATTGAATGGATGTCTCTTTCTTACAAGTGGAGATATATGATGACAAGAAAAATTAATTAAAGTTTAATTGACAATCTACTAGACACCAAACACCTCACTGACTTTGGGATATTTTGATCCACTCTGCCTCACTGAAAACTTGTATAATGTAGAAGTCAATTGTTTACTGCTTTCATTCATTCACCTAGTATTGGTTGCCCAAGGTTCAGAGGGTACCCTAAGTTAACTAATGACCTCCGCTTCAACAATCTTATACACATATTAGGAAAATTTAAAGTTAAATCCTCTCTTCCTCCAAATTAATTTCTAAACATTTTTTAGATAAATTTATTTTATGTATGAGTACACCATTGCTGTCTTCAGACACACCAGAAGAGGGCATTGGATCCCATTACAGATGGTTGTGAGCCACCATGTGGTTGCTGGCAATTGAATTTAGGACCTCTGGAAGAGAAGTCATTGCTCTTAAGTGCTGAGTCATCTCTCTAGCCCCTAAATTCTTAATGTAGCAAAATAGACACCAAAAGAGATTTCAAAGTAGGAGTATTTTTAATTTTTACTGTAAAGAATGGGAAATAGGTCTAGATAAATGACACAGAGGTTAAAAGCACCGACTGCTCTTCCAGAGGTCCTGAATTCAAATGCCAGCAACCACATGGTGGCTCACAGCCATCTGTAATGGGATCTGCTGCCCTCTTCTGGTGTGTCTTCAGAAAGCAGTGGTGTAGTCATATATAAAACAAACAAACAAACAAATCTTTAAGACTATTCAAAAAAAAAAAAGGACTATTCATTACAAAGCCCGCCCCCTTCTAAAACAAAAAGAATGGGGAGTATAAAACTAGAAAGACAGCTCAGTGGTTAAGATTACTTAAAACTCTTTAAATGGACCTGAATTTGGTTCCCACCATCTATGTAGGGTAGCCTACAACGACCTGTAACCCCACCCATTGCTCCAAAGCCCTCTTATGGACTCTGTGGGTACCTGAACTCACATGTGTTTCCACACACATGAGCACACACACACATACACACACACACACACACACACACACACACACACACACACACACACACAGAGAGACACACACACACAGAGACACACACCTCATAACACCTAGGGAGAAAATGATCCCCCTTTATATCTTCCCTGGTTGATACTATCATGATAAGTGATCATATTGTGTATTCTTCATAGCTTAGGAAGTTACAGTAATAAGGAAGGAAAGAGATAGAAGAATGCTGATAAAGAAGAAGAGCTTTAAGCGTGCTAAAGGTTCTGGGTTTGGGTCCTCAGCACTAGGGGATTAAAAAAAATACAGGCCAAGGCTCAAGCCAACCACAATATTGGACGTTGGATCTCCTTTAAAGTGATTTCTCAAATGACAGGAAGTCAGTCAGCTGGAAACAAAGGCAAACCTGGACTGAGATGTCTAGAAGAATTAAGGGGTAAGTCTAGATGGAAGCATACTAGTCTTAGTAGCCGTCCAATAAGACAGACCCCAATCCTCCTCTATGGAGAAATTGGGGTAGGAAAAGATTGTTTAATGAATTCAGTTAAGATCACCAAGAAGGGATCTTCCTCTTTAGGGGTCCAAGTCTCAACTCCAAAGGCTGCCTTTTTCACACAGGGCTCTCTGACTGGAAGTCAGTGGGGGCTCTATGTTTGAATGCCAAAGACATACAGTGAGACAGGTGGGGGACCATGGGTGTCATGATTACCCAGCACCAGAGCTGCATGACTTAAACACTGGAGTATTTTAGGAGGTACAGATGCTGATTGCAATCTGCTTAAGGCCAAAGTTGGCGACTCTGGGAAAACAGAACTAAAAGAAAGACAAACCGGAAAGCATAACAAAGCATAACACAATATGCTCTGCATAGCACAAGGGCAATTATTAGATGAGTAACAAGGAAATAAGATATGGAAAGGTACAAAGTTGGGGACCAGCTTTAAACTCCATGGAGAAATGCTAGGGTGGAAAA
>JADRCD010040304.1:349-12186 GCA_019843815.1 Montemys delectorum | reverse complement strand
CAAACGTATTTTAATGGATGGAAATCTCGAGAGTCAAATCTCAAAAATGAAAAAAAAAAAAATCCAAATAAGCATTCTGTATGTAATCCAAGATTAAAGTTTTGGAAATAACGATTTCCAGTGGGTGATTTTTGACAACCAAGATGGAATTTGGTGGGAAGAGCAGGTGAGGTAGCAGGTAGATCAAGAGAAATCACTAGAGATGAGCAAAAAAGTGAAATTTTATTTTCGTAAGTGTGAGGGTGGGAGGGGGGCAAAGTGCCAGGCTTGGTGGTGAATGCTTATAATCTCAGTATTCAAGAGGCTGTAACAGGCGGATTGTGATGTCGAGGCCAGCTGAGTCTACAGAGTGAGTTCTAGGTCAACCTGGGCTACATATCAAAGCCTGTCACAATAAATGAACACACAGAGAATGAACAAAGTCTTGAGGATTTGCCACATGTTAGTGGAATAACAAGGGGAATGGAGTAGAAAACGGTGAAGAAATTGATGGCCGATTTTTTTCACAATTTTAATGAAATAAATTTGCCAATACCAAATAAACAAATCTCAATTAAATGAGACATGAGTTTGCGTTGTTGAAGAAAAGAAAAAGAGAAGACCTTAAATGCATCAGAAAACTAGCTATAAAAAACTCCACCAACAAAGACTCGTACGGAATCATTATCTTTGCCTCCACAAAACAACTACTGACACCCTCTCCCAAAAGCAAATAGTACTAAAATTAGGAGGCTCCCTGAAGCAGCAAACACTGACACTAATTCAAGGGATAGAGATAAATAAACTCTCCTCTCTGGCTCCTCAAGACTTAAATCAGTCAAAGAGTTAATAGCGTTTGATTGCTAAACTGAGAATGGAGATCCTGTAAGAAGATCTAAGGAGAGTAGACTCTATGTGGACAACACTCTAACATCTGCAAGGTAGGACAGGGCTGGGGAGGTGCCCAGCACTGGCTTCTCTTGCAGAGGTCTTGAGTTCAATTCCTAGCAACCACATCCATGGGATCTGATGCCATTTCTGTTGTGTCTGAAGACAGCTATATTTATATAAAATAAATAAATAAATCTTTTTAAAAGAGAGGGGGGATAAAGGATAAACAGAAGAGTGGAGGGGAGAGAGAGCCCTGAAAGGGTAATTAAAGCATAGAAACTTTTTATAGGTATATTAAATTCTATTGTGTAGAAAAATAATGATATATATACACTTTATATGAAGTGCTTCTGACTTTTAATTCCACTGTCTACTTAAGAGTTGAACAAAAATGGAATTGATTTTCTGCTGGATTAGGAAATGAAGACTTTAAAGTAGGTCTTGCTGGTTAGAAATGGCTAGGGATAAACACAAATGATTCAGGACTCTCAGAGAACCTTGCATTTAAAGCACAGAATCAGAAAGACTCTTGTTGCAAGCTGAGAGTGAAATCTACCAGACAGAAGTATAGAGTTTCAGCTCTGGTAGGCTGCAGGAAATTTCCATTTGTAAATGCTTCAATAATTCATTAGAGTAGAATATGGAAGGGCTTAGAAGGAAAAAACTAGGTAAGCAAGCCACAGTGAGTGCTGTTCCCTCCTGGATGTTACGTGTAAGCACATTCTGTGTCACCTGGTACTTGCAGAGATTATTTCCCAGGCTGATATTTTGCCCATACCAATTTATTCCTACAAAAAAAAAATCGGTGATATATATGCAGAGATATATTAATTCAGTTAGTCTCAAGAGAAGAAGCCCACGCTAAATTGTGACTCAAAGTGTGTTGAAGAAAAAAAAGGACTTTTACATAGCATTGTATAAGTCATTAACTCCAAGTTTTAGAATATGTAGCATTTTAGAGCTACATGTTTCACATGCTTTTTATTCATTAGCTCTTTGATTATACCCATATATATGTATTGTAATTTGCGTTTTGCACACAAACCATATGACTCCTCATTCTCTTGTTTCAAGAGTAGGTGAGATACTAATTTTTCTAGGAAATTATTTGGAAAATGTGATGGTTTGTATAAGCTTGGCCCAGGGAGTGACACTATTAGAAAGTGTGGCCTTGTTGGCGTGGAAGTCAGTATTCTGCTAGCAGCCTTCAGATGAAGATGTAGAACTCTCAGCTCTGCCTGCACCATGTCTGCCTGGACACTGTCATGTTCCTGCCTTGATGACAATGGACTGAATCTCTGAATCTGTAAGCCAGCCCCAACTAAATGTTGTATAAGAGTTGCCTTGGTCATGGTGTCTGCTCACAGCAGTAAAGCCCTAACTAACACAGAAAGCTATAATATTTTCCTATCCACAGGCAGGAACATATACAAGGTAATCTCCAACAAGTACAAAAATATCTAAAATAAACCAAATCCAAGTCCTCTGACTCTTTACACACAATTAAAAGTATAATCTAGGGGTCTGGTGAGATGGCTCAGTGGTTAAGAGCACTGACTGCT
The DNA here is from genome assembly GCA_019843815.1 of Montemys delectorum. Lineage (NCBI taxonomy): Eukaryota > Metazoa > Chordata > Mammalia > Rodentia > Muridae > Montemys > Montemys delectorum. The sequence continues at coordinate 9,754 of JADRCD010040304.1, read as the reverse complement.
CTTCCAAAGATCCTGAGTTCAAATCCCAGCAACCACATGGTGGCTCACAACCATCTGTAATGAGATCTGACGCCCTCTTCTGATGTGTCTGAAGACAGCTACAGTGTACTTACATATAATAATAATAAATAAATCTTCAAAAAAAGTGTAATCTAAAGCCTGCATTTACAAAATCAAGATATACCGTATTTCATTTTAAGAGCTAGTTACATTTAGAACAAAACAACAAAAATAAATTTCTTAGGATATAAATCAAGCAAGATGTTTTTGAAGAATATTATTGATATTCTTAGAGTCATTGGATAAGGTCTAAATACATGATAGAATGACTGCACCTTCTATCAACCCCAATAGAGGATTTTTTCCAATAATTGATGAGCGTGTTCTGAAATGTAGATATAAAGGGTACAATGTATCTAAGATTTTATTTATGATTAAAAAAAGAGTAAACTGCTTATGAATGTCTACAGTGAATATAATATGGTGAACTGGCAGACCATGTATATGTACTACCAGCACTAGAGAAACTGAAGCAGGAACAAGCTGAGGTTATAGCCGATGGAGAAACAGCAAAGAGCGGTGATAAATTGACAGTTCTGTAGAGAAAGAGAAGCATGTATGCATGCTTAAATGACTGGCTTGGTAAATATGAAAAGTTATCAAAATCAATTTATATTCCCCCAAACATTCCATCTCTGTTCTTGCTTACCAAAAGGGGTGGGGAGGAAGGTAGGGAGAGTTGTCATGTGATCAGAGGAGCTAGAAGGCTGCAAATCTGCAGGGCAGGCTGGCAGGCTGGAGCAAACCCAGGAAAGAGTTGATGCTACAGCCTTAAATCCAAAGGCAGTCTGGGAAGGAGTGCAACTTCTTCCTTGTGCTGGAATCCCATCCTCTCCCCTTGAGGCTTTTAGTAGATTGGATGAGGCTTAGCCACATAACAAAGACTGAATTGAATGTTAATTATATCTAAAAGAAAAATAACTCACAGCAGTCTCTATACTGTTTGGACTAAATAATAGGGCACCCCTGCCTAGCCTTGTTGACACCAAAAATTAATCATGGGAAAAGGAGTCCCAAACTAAATAGAGACATGAGCTTAAAGCTCAGACTACTGATGCTGCTCATCCCTGGGGAGAAGAGCCAAGCATATGATAAGAAGGGACAGAGTGGGTTTCATGTTGATGGCCATTATCTGTTTCTTGGGCAGGTGCTGAGCACACATTTAATTAATAGTATTGACATTAATGAGGGTTTTGGGATTATATTAGTTTATAATATAGTGTGTGTTTATAAATACTTTAGGAACACAAAGGGATGATATCTGTAAATAAAAAGATGTAGATACACATCTTAAATAATAGCTGGCTATGAAAAATCATCAAAACTAAGTCACAGTCCTCCAAACATCTCAACTCTAGCTATGTAGTCAACATCTGTGTCTTAGAGTTTCATTGCCATGAAGAGACACTGTGACCATGCTAACTCTTATAAAGGACAACATTTAATCAGGGCTAGCTTACAGTTCAGAGGTTTAGACCATTATCATGTGAAGTGAAAACTTAAGGGTTCTATGGAAAGTCAGTTGTATTGGGTGGTGTTTTGCTGGGGCAAACATGTGAAAGAGTGTTTTTCTGAAGTGGACACAGGTACAAAGTTAAGACCGACTCTAGAAGAAACATTTTGCTGAAGCAAACACAAGTGAAAGTATGTTCTGCAAAAGCGAACACGTGAAAGGGCGTGATGAAGGATTCTTCACTAAGGACACACATGTATTGGTCTGCCTTACATTGTGTAGTTGAGCTTCATTTGTCAGAGAGAAATGCACCGAAAACGTCTGGTGATATGCCACAGCCTGGTGCTTCCTTGGACTCAGGCTGATTGGCAGAGCGATGTCAGCTGACACAGACACAGGTCCCGAGGCAAGACCGGTGGAGGACACATTGTGTCTGAAGGGTATAAATAGAACTTGATGGACAGTGCAGGAGGCTGAGCTAGGTTTGCTTATAGAGCTAGCTGTGCAAGGTGTGTGGGTCTCCGTCTTCACTGATCTTCACTGAGAGAGGCACAGCAGAAACTTCTAGTGTTTCTGGTGGTCCCCCTTACTGATCTGTGTTGATGCTGAGGCCCAGCTGTTTCTACTAGGTTATGCCACGGTTACTGATTCGGGTCTGGTATCCTGACACTACTGAACTAGACTGCTGGTGTATCCATGAAGTGTTTGTGAGTGGATCAAGCTGCCGCCGCTGACCTGTGAACTGAACTGCCAGTTTCCTGACAACACAGATGGGAGTTGTTCCAAATGCTCTTTCTTAACAGGTCCACTTCCTCTGTATCCTTTCTTTCCCACTACCTCTTGTAGGTGGTGAGCTAGAAGGGAGGTTAATGCATTTAAAACCCATCATTAAAAATAAACGTTGAAAAAATTAAAGTTGCAATCGTCATGGCAGGACGAATGATGGCCTGCAGCCAGGCATGTTGTTGGAAGAGCCAAGAGTTTCGGATCATCTTGATCCAAAAACAGCAGAAGAGATTGTGTGTCACACTGGGTATAGCTTGAGTATATACGACTCAAAGGCTGCCTCCACAGTGACACACTTCCTTCAGTAAAGCCATGCCTGCTAATAGTGCCACTCCCTATGGTTAAGCATTCAAACACATGAATATGTGGGGCTCATACCTATTAAACCTCCACAATATACTTCCAGTGTGAGCGTTCATCCTCTCTAAAGAAAGCTAACTATAAATACATACTAAATACATGAAAATTGAAAATATGATATTAAAATTATTCCAGGGCCTGGAGAGATGACTTTGTAAGTAAAATGCTTGCTGTCCAAACATGAGGACCTGAGTCAGGGTCCATGTGAAAGCTGACAGAGCATAATGTATCTGCAATCCCAGGGATGGGGGCTGAAAGTCCTGCTGGAAATACCTAGAGGAGTGAATGGTAGTGATTTGTATAGTAAAGACTTTATGTCTAGCTTTAAATGAAATGTATAGTAAATCTTCGTGTCTGGCGTTCAGTGAAGCATTTCAGCAAAGCCTTTGCCATGTTTGGGTCAATCAGTAGCAGTTGTTTTGAGACTGTTTGAACCTTGAAGAAGTGTTGCCTTTCTAGAGAATCTGCACTTGGTGCTTTCTGAGAATTTGCAGCTACTATAGCCTTGGTCCCAAGACAGTCCTGACAAACTTTTGATTATGGCTAGCCATGGTCAAAAGGGACTGAGATTTATATGGGTTGTCTGCTCTCAGGGGCAGCAAGGACAAGATAACTATGGTAGTTGGAACCTTTCCCAGCCCCAATTAACCTTGTATAATGTTTGAATTAAGTAATTGGAGTGAGCTAGCTGGGTGTTAGTCTTTTCCAAGAAGGCCAAACCCTTCTGCTCCTTCATAAAATGAAGGCTTGGCATATTGCTGAGTTTCTCTCTCTACAACTGTAGTGGCTATTCCTGGTTGTCAACTTGACTACGTCTGAAATGAATTGCAATCCAGAATTAGAAGGCTCACCTGTGGCCCTAATCTGGAGGCTGAGAGATACAAGTTTCTGACCTGAATCTTGGCATGGATCCAAGGCATGGAGACCTTGAGGAATAGTGGCTACGAATCCCATAGGATTAACATAGAAAGCTCTATGAGTTCAAGGTCATCCGGGGTTAAAGGTGTGGTGGCACACACCTTTAACCTGGGCCACACTTTTTGCTGGAGACCTATATAAGGACATTGGAAGAAGGAAGGCTCTCTCTGCTTCGCCTGCTTGCCTTGTGGGACTGAGCAATTGCTGGATCCTTGGACTTCCATTCACAGCTGCTGCCGTGACTGTTGTTGGGAGTTGATTGTTGGGAGTTGGACTACAAACTGTAAGTCATCAATAAATCCCTTTACTACATAGAGACTACCATAAGTTCTGTGACTCTAGAGAACCCTAACTAAGACAACAACCAACATCAATCAGTCGGGAACTCCATGTTCAGTAGATAGCAACTGAAACAGACAGCTGCTGTCAACCTCTGGCTTCCACATTCATTGAAAAAAAAAAGAGCTCAGATAAACTGTTAAGGTAACAGAAGGTACTAGAAAGGTAATATGGCTTTTATGGTAAAAAACATATGGAAGTTTTAACTCACTTGGTTTGTAGTATGATTAACAAATGAATATTAAACCAAGTATTCCTAATGGTAAGGGGATTTTTAGCTTTGAAAGTTGAGTAGATATGGCTTGGGAAAGAAAAGAAAGACAAGATAACACTTCTGAGAAACCCTTCTAAAAGGTAGTCCCTCACTACCACCCCTGACCTTGCCTTCCTAAGCTACTGCCCATTGTACTTCTGCCACAGTGCTTCTAATAGATGTTTCACTCAGTATCTTCTGCAAGTGGGTGAGTCTCTGAGAGTGAGGATAGTTCCTGAAGAGGATGCAGGGAGAGGAAGTAGATTTTAATATATGAGTTATAAAAGTATAAACACTACAGAAAAGGGTTAGAGTAGGAGACCCAGATTCAGAGAGTGAAATTGCCCTACAGACTACATGGACCAGGTAAAAGGAAAAACATATGGAAGTGACTAAGACAAAAGTTGGTACCAGGAGTGGGATGTTGCTGTGACAGGCCTGACCATGCTGTTTGTTGGAGGACTATGGAAGACTTTGGGTTTTTGGATTTGAAAAGCAACTGAACATTTTAAACATGGCTTACTGGGCCATCCCACAGGTGCATGGCAAATGCTAAGAGCAATGTGAATTATGATTACCTGGCTCAAGATATTTCAGAGGGAAAAATATTAGTATGTGGCCTAGAGACTATTTGTGACACTTTGTCAAAGAAAGTGGCTGGTTTTTGCTCTTGAAGAGTTTGGATTAATGGCATTGGCAGAGATTTCAAGACACCCTAGTATTTATTGACTGTGTTGTGTGGTTATTAGTAGTAAATTTTATGCAAATCTATAATGAGAAAGATCACACTGAGAAAGGAAAAATATAAAAAGTTTTAAGAACAAAGGGCACCAGGAAATGAAGTCTCAGTGCCCAAGGAAATAAATCTAAAGAAAAGCCTGATCCTTCATGGAACTAAGGGAGGGGTGACCTCAACTTCTGAAGTTGAGACCCCACCCAGCTAAACTTCCAACTTGTGAAAAGGAATTAAATAAAAGTTTAAGCAATCAAGGAAACCACCAACAAGAGAAAGCTAATATAATTGGAATTTTACAAGGGGTCAAGTTCTAGCTCCATCCAGCAGCGTAATCTGGCAGCTTTGGCCATATGGTTCTGGCTTAAGAGCCAAGAATAAAGAAAGGGAGCAATGTGAATTATGATTACCTGGCTCAAGATATTTCAGAGGGAAAAATATTAGTATGTAGCCTAGAGACCATTTTTGTGATACTTTGTCAAAGAAAGTGGCTGGTTTTTTCTCAATGGCTGAGGAAAACTGCTGAGGCCAGGCATGAGTAAGGCATATCCCTGTACAGAGGCCCAGAGATTATGTGAATCTGTGATTGGAGACCGCAAGGTGCTGGAGATACCAGAGTTATGAGAGGCCTGCCATGGAGGGCTGCAGACTGGAAATTGAAACCAAGGCAGGAGAGAGAAGAATGTTAACAGTCAACAAAGCTGAAAGGGTTTGAAGATCTAAAGAATGTTTTGACATCAGACATGGAAAGACAGAATTTGAAGTTTTTTCCCACTGGTTTTAAGTCTTGCTCTGGCCCAATATTTCCTCATTATGTTTCTTTTCCACATATGTTTTTTCTGCACCATTATATGTTAGAAGTATGTGATCTGCTTTTTATTTTGATTTTGCAGGGTGTTACAGTTAAGAGATTGCCTTGAGTCTCAGAAGAGACTTCAAACTTTGTGCTTTTAAATGGTGTTGAGATTGTGAGAGACTATGGGAACTTCTGAAGTTGTACTAAATGTTCATCATTCTATGATGGGGCATCAAGCCTATGGGAGACAGGGAGTGGAATGTGGTTGTTTGAATAAGAATGGCCTCCATAAGGTAATATATTTAAATACTTAGTTACCAGGTGTACTGGCTGGTTTTGTGTGCCAACTTGACACAGGCTGGAGTTATCACAGAGAAGGGAGCTTCAGTTGGGGAAGTACCTCCATGAGATCCAGCTGTGGGACATTTTCTCAATTAGTGATCAAGGGGGAGGGCTCCTTGTGGGTGGTGCCATCTATGGGCTGGAAGTCTTGGGTTCTATAAGGGAGCAGGCTGAGCAAGCCAGGGAAGCAAGCCAGTTAGGAACATCTCTCCATGGCCTCTGCATTAGCTCCTGCTTCCTGACCTGCTTGAGTTCCAGTCCTGACTTCCTTTAGTGATGAACAGCCATGTGGAAGTAAGCTGAATAAACCCTTTCCTCCCCAGCTTGCTTCTTCGTCATGATCTTTGTGCAGGAATAGAAACTCTGACTAAGACACCAGGAAATAGAACTGTTTAAGAGGACTAGAAGGATTGGGAGGTGTGGCCTTGTTGGAGGAAGTATTCACTGGGGCTGGGCAAGGCTCTCTCTCTGTGCATCAAGGGATAGCTCTCAGCTACTTCTTCAGCATCATCTCTGCCTTCTAACAGGCTCCCCGAATGGTGATAATAATTAAACCTCTGAAACTGTAAACAAGGCCCCTGTAAACAGTTAACTGTTTTCTTTGTAAGGATTGTCTTGGTCATGGCATCTCTTCACAGCAACTAAGAGAGGAAGGAACTTGCAAACAAGTAGAATTTGGAGAAAGTCAAGAAGTGGAGTTTACATGGTAGACGTCTGGAAAGCTGAGAATAAAAAAAAAAAAATCTCCCATTTGTAAATACCAAAGTCTCTGTGGACTTTGCCAGAAGAGTCTCAGGGGAGAAAGCGGGACAAAAATCACCTTTTGCTATGGCAGGAGTAAAGGGTGATTAAGAAAGAGAGGGAGGCCGTGTTGGCTCCTCTTTCACAGAGCTTAACCAACAGAGTACCACTAGGAGACAAAGGCTGTTTATTTTGTTTCAGAAACAGGGTTTTACATGGGCCAGGTTACATGACATCCTGATATGTAGGTAGCTAAGATTACCTTGAACCCCTGATTCCTGTCTCTACCTCCTTAGTGTTGGAATGGGGAACTTGGCCACCATGTCTACCAATGCTTATAAAAAGTGTTTGTTTGTTTGTTTGTTTGTTTGTTTTAGGATACGGGAAAGGGCTAAGTTTTAGGATGAGAGAAGGGAGTTGCTACAAATGGACCAGTTGAAGATTTGGAGAGTAGAGAGAGTTGAGGCCTTCCAACAGTTATGGAGGAGAAGCAAACAATACAACTAGTAAAAGACTGCGTGTCAGAGCTGAGGGCTAGTTGGCCTGGCAGTGACAGTCATGAACTTCCAGAGCCCCCAGTTCAACCTGCACACAGGACAAAGGCTGTGGATTTCATGCCACAGTTTACTCTGGTCCCTGTGTTGTCTTCAAAGTAAATAACCTCTAGCCAAGTATTCCAGCAGCCTAAACATTTCGCCAGCTGATTGTGCTTTGTGTTCTACCTTGGCCCTGTCTTCCAGCCTTCACTCCCTCTCATCTCTTTGACATGTGCTGATCTTCCCAATCTTTGTCAGTTTGGGTGATTAAGGGGTGAAGGGGATGTGAATCTTTTTATCTGCTCACTTAGGAAGGGGCTCCTTGGGCTGGAGAGAGAGCCCGGCTGTTAAGAGTTCTTACTGCAACCTTTCTTGAAAGAAAGAAAAGAAAAGAAAGAGAGAAAGAGAGAAGGAAAGAAAGGAAGGAAGAAACAAAGAAAGAAAGAATAGTGATCCATTAGGACCTATTACTTTCAGGGTCTGATTTGATGTCTAAAATTCTACAAGTCTTCAAATTTTCAGAAGTTGTGTGTCTATGGAAGTACAAGCATTCTGCCTCTGCAGAAGTTATAACATTGTTTCTCACAGTCCTGGGTGGTTGAGGAGACATCCAATTTTAGAATTCTAATCTGTCAATTGGTGCATTATAAAACCCTGGATCCATCGTGTCACTGTGAAGGACTTCAGACTGTGGTTTGCAAAAGCAGAATAAATTTTCTTGAGATTGTATTGTTATGTACACACACACACACACACACACACACACACACACACACACACACACATTGACAGACAGAGCCACACCTCACAGCTCTGGAGGAAGCCGCAGACCTCAGCTGTACAAGTGCAGCCTGGACTAGGGAAACTTAGGGAAGATCAGCCTTGCGGCGTTGACCTGTTCGCAGGGCGGAGCGCGAGGCAAGCGCGGGTGGCAGGGAGTCGGTGCACAGGGGACTCAGGCCAGGGCTGGGCGGCGGTGGCCCGCGAGCTGCAGAAGTTGGTGCCCGTGCGCGCTCCCGCTGTCCCTGGGGCGCCGCTGGCAGCATCGCCACCTCCCGCCGGCTACGGAACAAGGCTGCACGCCCCGCCAAAGTCACCTGCACGCTGTTGCTGCTGTGCTCCGCCCTGCTCCGCTGCAGCTGCGGGGCTCGCTTCGCTGCAGAGCGGGACTCGGATGAAGACGGAGAGGAAACAGTGACGTTCCCCGAATCGCCCCTGCAGAAACCCAAGGTGTTCGTGGCCGTCCTCGCCCGCACTTCCTCGGCTGCCTGGAGCGGCTGGACTACCCCAAGAGCAGGATGGTGATCTGGTGAGCTGGTAGGGGTCCCGGGCCACCTCAGAGGACGAAGGCAGCCTGCTGTGCACACTTCCCTCGCTGCCCGCCTGGGTCCTGGATTGAGAGAGTGGTAGGGCTGGGAGGGAGATTAGAGAACCTATGGGCGAGAATCCGGTGACCTTGACTTTCCTCAGCACCCTCCTCTGCCTGGTTTCTACAGGGAGAGATGTGATACACAGAACTTAACTAAGACAGGAAAGGGTCCACAGAGACTTGGGAGATGGAGAATGAGGCACCCTGACTTGCAGATGCTAGGCTCCTGCTTCCTGAATAACTTGGCTCCTGGTCCTCCCCTGGGCAATCTGAACTCAAGGATGGAGATTTTAAAGCTTTGTTTGGAGTCTTTCCGATCACACCACTCTGTGGGCTCGTCTTCCTTGGGAGCTCCAGAAGGTCCTTGACTGTTCAGCCTCTGACACATTCCTGCATCGAGGTGCCCTGGGGTTTATGCTGGGACACACCTTTGGGAGGATAAACAGTCAAGTTTTGTCTTCTGTAGAGAGCCACACCCGAACCGGCAGCCTCCATTACAAGATGGCGCCAGCATCCGGTGTCTTCTCCCTGTAACAAGTATTCTGCGCATGTGCCTAGGGCCAGAGCTCGACAAGTCTCAGCCTATCCCGAGGCGTCTCATGAGATAATGAGTAAACAGCCAATCAGAGGTGAACACGCCGCTCCAGGGTGTATATAAGCAGTGCATTTTCCAGGGCTCGCCCTCTCCTCGCCACATGGTAATAAAGGTTTGCTGCAGA
>JADRCD010040287.1:425-18616 GCA_019843815.1 Montemys delectorum | reverse complement strand
TGTGTGTGTGTGTGTGTGTGTGTGTGTGTGTGTGTGTGTATCAAGTCAACATGCTCTATACCTTAAACAGACATCACTTCCTAAATATACCTTAACAAAGCTAAATTTGAAAATCTACTTAAGAGGCTCAACGTGGTGTTGTGATGAAGGAAAAGGAATCATTAGCACTTGGGGGTAATTCTCAAGCACAGAACCATCCCCGCCCTTTGCTCTCCCAAGGTAAAAGCTGATACAATTTGCAATCTCTTCCAACAGCCATGTGTTTCAACTGGCTAATGATGATTAGAAATGTGGCTCTGCACTCATAACTCTCTGCACTAAAACAGAAAAGAAACAATGAATTGGGTATTAAGCGACCTAAATTCTAATCCCAGCCCTGTCACAAACTTGCTGGATGATGCTCAGAGAGCCTCTTAGCTGCTTGAGTCCCCGTTCCCTTATCATTGGTGATAATGGCTTTTGTAGAAATCTTGAAAAGACATATCTTTGTTTCCATCTTTATGACACGCAAGACTATGAGCCTCTTTAGGCAGCACTGGATATTAAGATCTCAATGAATACTTGGCAATTTTCAGACATTCCTCTCTGTTTCTAAGTGTCCCACATGACCCATAAATATTTTATCAATACAAATTATATAGATGCTGATTGTTGTTTTGCCCCATCTAATCCGACTGTACTACCTGTACTTCAAAAAAAAATGTAACAAAATTCTCTTATACTTTATTATTTTTGCTGGCTTAACATTCCACTTCCCTGAGAAGGAATGATGCTTAAAAATGGAGATTTCATTCAAATCCCAGCATCCCAACATCAAACCTGTTTTAGACATCAGGCTACTCGGAGAAATTAAAAAGATTAGAAGCTGTTCCTCTTCTCAGTGGGAACACAGGCAAATGAGGGGGCATATCACTCATCCATACAGAAAGTGATCAGTTATGTTTATATCCTTAAAAAATGATGAATTACACTATCTGACGCATCATATCTTAAGACAGAGCATTTTATATCTTTCTTTTGACAATGGCTTTGGAGATAGGAACCTATAATGAAGAAGTTTGGCCTGGTGATTGAACACTTGAGGTTTTAGTGCTAAGGACTCAGGAGATTTCCCAGGTAAATAGTGTACATAAGAATGCAATGAGACAAACAGAGACCAGATTCAAATATACATAAGAAATTTCTACATGGAAATCAATAAGACATAAAAGTAGTGGTTACTGTTACTGTTCCTACATTTAGTACTTGGAAAGAGTTTCCCTCATTTACATAGATGATGTGGTAGCCAGTTTCCAAAGATGGCCTCCAATGATGCATACCTCCTGGTATTCACATCCCTGGGTGGTCCCTTCTACAGTGATTCTAAAATGAATCAGGCTTGGCCAGTAAAACCGATAAAAGACAACAGAGTGATTATGTGTGATTTCTCAGCTTAAGTCAAAAAAAAGCAATTTCATTTTGTTTTGGATTGTTTGGATTTTGAAAAGCCAACTATGGTTGTGTAAGAATATTCTAGCTGAACTACAGAGAAGGACACACAGACAGAAAAAAAGATTCCCACATATTGTCACCACCAACTTGTTGGCCATGTGAGCAAGCTAAATGGAAGCAGATTTACCAGCCCTAACCTACATATAACTACAATCTCACACCAGAATCACACAACCTAGGCATCTCCAAAGTCCATATTTTATTTTTCCGGAAGAATATGGACTTTTGGGGACAGTCACCTTAATGTGACCATTCTAGCAGAGCATTAAAAATATAGCTGGTGATGGGTAGAAGGGAAGCTCTGAGGACTGGGGAATGCTGGTGGAAAGGAACTAGGCTTAATATACATGCCATGTCATAGAATAAAAATGTGGTAAGAGATTAGTAGATCTTAAGAACTCCTTTCCTGAGGTGAGAGCATATAGTCTGTGAGCTAACAGCTTCTTAGCTTCATTGTGGTTAGCATCTCACAGGACATGTATAGAACAACTTGCCGCACTGTCTACCTGGAACATGTATACTTTTTATTTCACTTCTACTTCAATAAATCTGGAAAAAGAACCCATGATTAGATCTTCCCTGGTGACGTTGGTTGTATTTATTTCCCAAGAAAACACCAGGAAGAGGTCACTAGCCATACAAATCTGGGGAAATGTTTGTAAATGACATCTAAACAAATGTGTGGCTGGACCTAACTCTTTGTGAAACTTAGTCTGACAAATATATTTTGCTCAAAACAAAACAAACCAATCCCCCCCCAAAAAAAAATGAAGAGAAAGAAAGAAAGAAAATGTAATTTTCTCTTACAATTCAAAGAGAAGCAAACACGTTTCTCGAAGCCTCTGGTTCTCCTCAGCTTTGCTGACCCTCATGTTTATGGAAAGTGACAAAAAGAAATGAATGGTTGAGTAACAAGAGCAACAGCATATAGGGAACAGCAAAGGTGGTCCTATTTTTAGACCATACTCCCCTACCATGTTTAATTCAAAAATCTATAGATAAGAGAAAGTTGGTCTGTGGCACTGTTGCTGGAAGGACTTTTTAAATTGACTAATGTAGATCCAAGGCCTGAGGGGTTCACTTCACAACGAAGGAGGCTGTAGGTAGCAGTAGAAGGAGCAGAAATACAAAGTCCCTTTTTCTATTCCTGTCGCATCCTTCTTGGGGTTGGGCAGGATGCTGCCTTCCCTGTTTGGATAAATGATTTTGCTTGTATATGCTAATTTGGAATAGATAAGGTGCCAGTCCAGAGGAACATATGCTAAGACTTAATAATCTATCAGATGAACGAAACCCAGGTCTGGAAGGAGCTGAAACCCAGGAGGAAAGAAATCAAATGAGGAAAATGAGGTATGAGGAATGTATAGGTGCAAACTCCTTGAGTCCTAACAATTCAGTATAGTGGAGCAACAGTGTGCTGGACACTGGGCCAAAAGTAGGGATTCAGATGAAATATTCTTTCTTTTGTTAAATAAGAGAAACACTTGAGATACCTTCAGCCTTGTCCAAAAATAATAGACCTACAAGGAGAAAGATCGCTTCTGAGACACCCAGGAATGGAAAGAAGATGGCAGGCATTTGTGGCTTGAAGCAGCCAACCAGAAAAGCATAGGACCTTGTGCTCCCTCAGGATTTTCTCTTCAACTGAAAAGTGTCATCCCTCCTAGAGTTCAAGAGACCAGACAGATGTAGCCCTAGAAGAATTCCTATATAGTTGTTAATGTTCATTAAAATAAAATTGGTATAGTGCATTAAGCAAAAAGAATAATATCTAGTGTATCTGGTAAATAAGCTGTAAAGAATGCTGTACAATTAACTTTCATTTCCCATTATCTGCTGACTACAAACTTTCTAGGTCCTTCCTCCCTCATTGTTTTAATGAGATCCTTGTAAATTCACTTTTCCACTGTACAAATAAAACATCAAGAAGTACTTTTTCCTTTCACCCTCCAAGAAACCATTTGGCTGGAGCTTACTCCGTAACACTCCCTCCTTCGAAATGTGAAGGGGTAGAGATTTGTATAATCAGGATCCAAAATTCTTGGCGTGGTGGGAAAAGTACATATGTTCAAGTCTGCGTGGGCTATAGTTTTGATGAAGGGATTTTGGATTTCCAGAGGAATTACTGTACATGCCATAGTAAGAATTAACTGAACAAAATGTGGCCCAGCAAGAATTTTTGTTTCACATGCAAATTGCTATTTGAAATTAGTACACCAGGAGCTAGGTCTGAAGGGTTTCCAAAGTTTATTCTCTTAAGTGGTTTAAAAGCTCCCTCAGGCAAGCTTGTTTACAAATTAACAGAATTTCGAATTAATGAGGTCCAACTGCTCTCTTTTTAAAGAACTTCAAATACCAGCTAACACCGACACATATGGAAATAATCGCCCTTTCACCCCAGTGATATGCTGGACCTTCAAACCATAACTTTCCTTCGAGAGATTCATTTTCCAGTGAAGTCAATGATGAATACCCTAATATTCCCCTCCTTTATACATGACAGGGCGAAGGAAAGTACATATTTGTTTTCTCTAATACTCTTCCACATTTGTCTCCAAAGGGATGATTTGGTTTCACAGTCATCATAAATTTATTATACTGAACTTCTGACCCAGTCAAGATGAGAACCAGAGCAATATCCAACATAAAAAGACAGAATTCACTCAGTGGTACAAAGCTGCCTTCTTACTGAAATCCTTAAAAAAAAAAAAAAAAAAAAAAATAGCTCCTTTGCCTCTTTTTTTTTTTTTTAAAGTCTCCTTCTAATTACCAGCAGACTACTTTGTTTTTATAGATTAACCAGCGCTAATGGACACAGTGCTATTGTGGCTATGAGTTACATATCAAGCATTCACTATCACTAGCTTTGAACTCATTTTATCAAACAAAACTTTGTTGCTATACCAGTTTTGCCCATAAAGCTCACTTTGATTGCCCAATTTGCTCCTTTGGAGAATGAATGGATACTAAATTTTTCTAAGAATGATTCGTAGAATGCCATTTATTTTGAAACCTCTGGTATGTGATCCCTTTCAACCACATAGAAAAGACAAGGCCAGCATATTCGATTTAAGTGGAATTAAAGTATGAAATTATATGTGCTTGTATGTTTATACTGTGTGTGTGTGTTATACATGATAAAATATAGAGATGACAGAAATAAGACATTGAAATCTAAAATGGTTTAAGAGAAAATCATATACTTACATATGATACCACATAGAGACCAAGTATCTATTGTCAATTTTAGGTGCCACTGTAAATTCACAGATGAATAAGGAAGCCAAACCACCTCTGTGGTAGTTTTGTAAATGGAAAGAACTCCATTAAATTGGTATGATTGGGGGGAGGACTTTCCCAAAGCATCTCTCCAGTTCAGGGCTATCAAATCTAAAAGAAAGATGTTGTACAACACCACCAAGCAGAGGTACATAGCTACAAACAGGAAGAACTTTCACAAGTCATGTTCAAAAATAAGAAGCAATCGTGTACCAAATGAGAAAGAGCTAATCCTCTGGGGTTTGTCCATCCACAGAGAAAAAGCACAATGCAGAATCTGACTTGTTGAATGGGAAGCAAGACTAATACTGGGAGCTTCCTTCTTGGTGCTTGCTCTGTGACTGTACAAAAGAAATTGCCCATGAGAAAGGGCATTTGTATTAAGAAATATTATTCTGAAAAGACAGAAGGAATGGTTACTTGCAGAGTCATGAATCTGCCTGCTTTTTCTGGAAATGGAAGAAAATCAATGCTGCCACTTGAATGAAGCAACAGCGGTGGAGGAAAGAGCAAAGGAAAACACTTTGATATTTCAGACAGGAGTTCAATCAGTTTTAATCAAAAACAAAGGTGGGAAGAGGTGATGCCAACAATTCTACAAAAACATTCATGGCAGCCAAGAATTCAGAATTAGTTCATATTCGAATCTAGATCAAAGTCTAATGGCACCACCACTGACTCTGTGCTTGCATGCAGGGAAAAAATGTGGCACAGGCATGAGAGAAGAGGCTAGCTGGCTCAGCGTTATGGTGGACAAGGAAGAAACACAGAAAGACATTATTAGCTTTTTAGAAGTCCATCTGGAAGATGGAGAGATGTCAGAGTGGTTAAGAGTACTAGCTGCTCTTCCAGAGGACCTGAGTTCAATTCCCAGCAACTATATAAGGCAGTTCATAACTATCTGTAACTTCAGTTCCAGGGTATCCAACACCCTTTTCTGGCCTCCTAGGGTCCCAGACACCCAAATGGTGCACCATGCATACAGGCAGGCAAAACACACATACACAAAAAAGTAAAATAAAATAAAAACTAAAACTCTACTTCCTAAGAGAATCTATTTCCACCCATGGAGCACACAGATAGGAAAAAGTGATGGACAAGGATATGAACGAGGAGGTACACAATCCTCATGTTATCTAGCTAGAGTGGTCAGATTGAAGAAAGCCAGTATTAAGGTATGCAGGCTGATAATCTGTAGAACTATCAGTGTATATCACCTCTCCACAGAAAGCTGCAAGCAGTTGAAAATAAGCAAGAAATCTAACATTGTCGACGACACTACTCTTTTTCCATGTAAGTGGTTGAAGGTGTAAAGTTCCAAAGATTATACTCCCTTGTAGTATACAGATCCTCAAAGGGTCCTATAATGATAGAACTATAGAACAGCAAGTTACTGTTGTGAAGGAAAGGGAGTGGATACATTACATTATTTTGTATAGTAGCTGATACACTAAATAGATGCAAGAGGGTGAGAGACAGGGAAAGAATGTATGGAATAAAAAGACACAGTAAAAGTAACATAAATGGAACTTTCTAAGGCAAGAGAGAAATGGAGGAAATTTCATAGCCCTTCCAATATATTTTACACATATCTGACCTCCATCACTGCCAAAACAGAACAAAATGAAATGTTATTTATAAAAAGTAGAGTAAATATAAAATATTTTTCTATAAGCTTCTTGCAAAATATTTGAGTGGATTACTACAAAAAAACTAATGATGCTTTAAAATATAACACATCCTTATTGTACTATAATAAACTAGGCTGTCCAAAATACTCCATGACTCCACAAGACTAAGAGAAATTTTGATCCATTATAATAAGAACTCTAAAATACAAATGTAAATTTCAGAGAGAGACCATAGAAATACATTCATCCTGATCTGTCAAAATAAAACAATAATGTTTATAAATCATCATCATTCCAGTATTCAGCTGAAAGAGGTAAATGTTTTTATTTCATCGGTCTTTTTTGTTTTAATGTAAGCTCCCCTTCAACCATGTTCAAATCTTTTCCATCTGGCAAAAAAAAAAAAAAGTAACAGAAAAATTTCATTTCCTGTGCCTTGCCTGTCTGATCCCTGCTTGAGACAAGGCCCACTTAAATGTCACCTGATCCCCTGGTCCAATCCTCTCTCACCTGATCTCTCTCTCTCTCTTTCTCCATTCACACTCCTAACTGCAGAGGGCTGGGCTTGCTTTTCTCACTCCATTTGACATGTTTGACCATGCATTACTATTGGGCTGAGCCTTCCACCCTCCAGACAAGATGTCCCTTGAGGGCAGAAGGCATGGTGGGCTCATTCTGGATCTCTATGACTGAGGAAACAGTTAAATGAGGTGAACCTCAGTCATATTCTACTGTTAAAAAATGCCACTCAAAATTTACTTCATTTGCTACTTTTTTCATTTCAAGTCTGACTTATTGTACAAACTATTTTTAGTTTTTCATTTTATTTTATGTGCATTAATATTTTTTCCTGTATGTGCCTGGTTCCCACAGAAACCAGAAGGAGGCTACTGAAGCTGGAGTTATAGACATTTGTGAGCTTCCATGTGTATGCTGGGAATGTAACTCAGTTCCTCTAGAAGAGCAGCCAGCACTCTTAGCAATTGAGCCATCTCTCTAATCTGTGCAAAATATTACAGGGGATGAAATAATAACCTTCTCTTCAAGCCCTGAAATAATAACTTTAAACCCCAATACTAAAATTCTGTTCACAAGATATACTCACCATTACTGTTTTTTTTAAAAAAAAAAAAATAAACCTAGCAGAACTCTTTCTTACAACTTCAGATGAAAAAGAAAAGTTCTAACTTTACAGTTCAAACCCAGCAAATTCACAGAATTCTCATTAGCTTCTCCACAGTAACTTGTAAAATGATTTGAAGAGCAAAGGTCCAAAACTTCACACAATTATCAGAACCTCCAAAGCCTGAGAAGTATGGGAAGAGATCACTGCTGTCAGATGGTCCAGGGGGGTAGGGATCAATAGTTAATATCACTCTGCAGAATAGGGCAGCAGTATTTGCTTGGTAATCCTTCTTACAACAGCTGACAGCCTGAGCCAAACCTTTTGAAATTAGTATGAAAGTCAACTGCAGCCATGAGCTCAGAATCTTGTCAGTTCTATTAGATGATTACCACAGTGTAATTTCAAGCCTACACAAGACATGTCCATTTGCTAGGTTTATCACTCCTCATTAAAAACAACTCATCAAGGAGTCCCAAAGTTACACCTTGGTCACACATAGTCTTTATCCACCCCCAAAGTTTTCTTTCTTTAGGCAGAATGTGCAAACGGGAGTGAAACAAAAATACTATTCAAGAGTGAACATGTACCTTATCTAAATAAAGATTCCTCGAAGAGTCTACTCATTTTTATTCAGCCATTCTCTAGGAAGAAGACCTTTGCCTATGTGGATATTCATTTAAAACAAACTCTTCTCAAGTGTATGTTCTCGTTGCCTAAGGCCTTAGAGGAACACCAGTCCAAGAAGGATGCCATCACAATTTTTCTTGAACTTTAAAGTTTGTATATTACTTAGCTCTAAAGTTACTAGACCACCATTACACCCTCCTGGCAGACTAGTCAGTATCTCCCTGCATCTGCTTCTCTTGTCTATCTCCTAGTACACTAGTCATGGCAGTATCCTATGAGTAGTATACAATCAATCTTGTCCTTTCAATTTTAAGTCTGTTCTTTCCAATCTCTTGAAACTAGGCTCCCAACACTTCTAATAATTTCACATTATTACCCTGCAATTTTTCTCCCCTATTGAGTCATTTCCAATGGCATACATTCTTAGCTGTTGTTTCTATCTCCCTGTACACCGATTCATCCTTATTTGCATGCAAATCCATGATGAAATCAGCTATCCATTTTTCTATTCTGCTTACATCCTTACAGGCTGGCATGATTCCTCGTTGTTTCTACTGTAATCCAAGTCAAAGTCTTTTCAACAAATTTCAATGTCATGCATCTCCCTAAGACTTCTAAATTGCTCATATCAATTGGGCTTAAAAGCATAGGTAGGAAGGAATTCAAACATTAAGAACTTCATGACCATGAAAGAGACATATTTAAACACTGGTACAGACTAGTGACAAGAAAGAAAAAAAACCACAAAGTATCTATCTCTAAAATTATTTTTAAATGGAATCCAAAAGCCATTGCTTGTGTAAAATTTAGGTGTTGAGGGTCCTCAGTAGAGGATGAACCAAATGGCTTATTCATGTCCCTTTCAGGTCTTATAATCTACAATATACTCAACCTAATTACATTTCTCAAATTTTGCTAAGAAAGCTTTTGAATCTTATAGGATGATGATACAATGCATTAAGACAAAACTGAGTCATGATATTCTACTAAATGACCCAATATTTCATTCAATTGGAGCTCTCTTGGGAGCAGATGGAATTTGTAACTTAATAAGGCCTTCAAAGGGTAGAAGGTTGAGACAGACCCATCTTCCTGTGTTCCCTTAAAGCTGGTGCCAGACTGCCTCGAGATTAGAGGACAGAAATAATTATGTAATCTTCATTGGGTCTGGAGCATTGTTTTGTCAGCTAGGTGCAATCAATTGCTATGGATATTAACCTTAACTTTGAGAACACATTAGCTAAAAATGGGATTTTTGAAGGTCTAAGCTAGATTTCTTCATTCCTTGGGAACTAAGTGCATCCTTAAGTTTTCAAATCTTGGAAAACACCAAATCACTTCTAATGAGCTGCCATTTGTTTTTGAAAGAATACGAAATGTCAGGTTTGCCAGCAGAGAGAGAAACAGAGACCACAGGGCTCAAAAGAAGTTCGAGGTGGGGCAAAAGAATGTGACTGTGTAAGCAATGGGCTGAAGGTAGCAATGGTTGGGATGGAGGAGATCCTCCCCATGCCATCTAAAAGGTCTTCATTAGCTTACAGAATGTTTTACAGGCTACACTGCAGAAATACACTAATCCAATGGATCAGTGATGCTCAGGGAATTTAGGGTAAATAAAAACAAAACCAAACAAACCAAAATAAAAAAAACAGGATGTGACACATATTTTTAAGAAAAAACATACATAAACAAAAGTTTTTCCTCTTTTATTCCTTTCAATATTGGTGACATATTACTGTGTACAGAGAAGCTATGTGGAGAAGTAGACATAGGATGAGATACAGATTTTGATGTGGAACAGATTTCACTTTAGATTTCAATTCTTAACTACAAGAGCCTGGATACAGGAGCTAATATTTCTCAGTTGTTTCTGTACAATGAATGGAAACTACACATGGAATTACTGTAACATATATGTTCTTGTAAAATGACAAGGCCCAGATGCGCAAATTAATGATAGTGGTTAGTACATTTGCCCTCAGTGCTCCATAATCTTCTGTTTCCCTCACCCTCTATTTGCTCAGCCTGCTGCTGTTTTTCCACAATAGGTATTGCTCGTCATTCCAGAAGCAGCCTCAGTTAGGAGAAAACCTAAACAATCTCTGAGATCACAAGGACCAACTGAATAACTTGACAGACACATATGACTAGAAATTAGGAAACAGTGTTTGAGGAATAAAAACAAAATCACAAGTTTGATAATCAATATGATCTCTCTAAAGAATTTATGTTAAGCCAGTAAATGCATCAAACATTATGTTAGATACTGGAGCTATAGAGATGAAGACCAAGACCTGGAACTCAAAGAATTCAGTGCATTGGGGGACACAGGAATAAAAAGCAGCAAATGTACCAGAGAATGAGAAGTAAAGAAGATAGGGCTACAGAGATGGCTCAGTAGTTGACAGCATTGTATGCTCTTCCAAAGGACTGGAGTTTGGTTCCCAATATCCTCATCAGCCTGTAACCGAATTCTATTCCAGCTCCAGTGAATGTGATGCTCTCTTCTAAAGCCCTCAAACACTGTCACACAAGTAGCAAGCACACAGAAACATACAGAGGTACATGGATAAATAAGCAGCAGTGTTCAACTGGGCACACACCCTCATAACTCCCCTCCACACACTCACACATGCACATCCATAGACAAATAAACCAGTATAAAAAGAGATCTTAAAAAAAGAATTCAAGAAAAGAGATATATGTAAAGTAAAAAGCCAGCAGGAGAGAAGAAACCTAAACTGCTTTACTACATTGCTCTGAAGGAGAGGGTGTGATAGTCAAAAAATATCCAGGGGAAAAAAAGACACTCATCTTAGTCTTAATGATTCGGCCACGTCAGTTCATCATGCAGCACTACAGTTTGCTTTTCAAACAAAATGAACAAACAACTCAATAATCTGTGCTGGGGTTTGGAGACTCAGTTCTCTATTTCCAAAGTAAGAATGGGAAAAGAAAATTCTCTAGTTCTTGACTTGTGTTTCTTGGTAAACCATTCACCTCCCTTTTAACTATTTGGCCATTTGTAGTAGTTAATACTTTTGCTTTGTCTACCATGACAGTGCTGTTTATAGATTTGGTAAAATGGTTACATATGGAGTTCTTTGGCAAAAGAAACTTCCTAGTATGGAAGGATGTGTGTGTTTCCTCATTACTCCTTGTAAAATGACATAAAAAGTCAAGTTTCGAGCAATGGTTTTAAGTTTTAACTCAAGGGATTATTTTTTTTCACATGACAAGACTTCGAAATCCATTTTAGTAACTTACCATTGACCCTCACAAAAGCTCTACCTCCTTATCCATTTAACAAACATATATTAAAGCTTTCAACATGTCAAGCATTAGGCTAAGGGCTATGGGGTATGCAGAAATGATTAAGATATGGGCCCAGTTGTCAGGGCACTTATGATTTATTTAGTGGCTGTGGCACTGAGCCCAGTGCTATATTAAAATGTATTAGCAAGGCAATCTTTGTTCTGTCACAACTGGAGCCATGAGTCCTAAACATGTGAATGTGCTTTTGACTAGAAGCTGTGCATTCAGTAGGTGTAGACAGCCACAAGTCCAAAGACAAGTGTTTTCTTTTCTTTTTTAAAGGTTAAACCCCATTAGCAAAGAAATGAGAGTTCAAGCAGTGAAGTGGCATCATTCTTCTAGCAAACTGGCAAAGATAGCAACAGATAAAATGAAAGGGCAGTGAGCGTGTGGTGACATGAGTCCACTGATGCACTACTAGTAGAGATACTAAATGAACTCAATGCCATCCATAATAAATTGTGGGACATCCACAAAAGTTAACTGCTATATGGCCATTTCAAATAATGAGTATATGTATGAAAAATGATATGGTAAGGTACTTTTGGTAAACTGTGAAAGTAAATTAGCAAAGCATCAATCTGTGTATGCATCATGATGATATTATAAAACAGGTTTTCCTTTGGACTTACAAAAGAAAATTGAGACGAAAAGACAACAAGGCAAGTTAGTAAGAATAAATATAATATGTTGAGTTGATTGTAGGTAATTTTAGTGTTCCCTTTCATGCATTTTTGAACATTTCTTTATTTGTGTGTGTATATGTGTGTACATGCATATGCCATGCATGTGTGTGAAGGTCAATGGACAATTTGCATGAGTCAGTCGTCTCTTCTGCCAGGTGGGTTTAAGAGACTGAACTCAAAATTCGGGAGGCTTAACAGAAAGCATGTTTACATTTGAGCCATCTTCATAGTCTTTATATTTTAAAAAAAAAAAAAAAAACTGTGTATGTCCGTCTGTCTCTGTTTATCAATGTGTGGATAAGTAAATATAAATGCAGCTGCCCATAGAGGACAGAATAGGGTGACTGTTCACCTACAGTTGGAGTTACAGATTTTTGAGCTCGTGAGTTGCCTGAGAGTTGTGAACCTCATTCAGATACTTGTTCTCTACCCACACCCCCACTTCATACATTTTTAATATGCCCAGTTCTCTGCAACACTGTTCTATAACTTCCAACATTTCAAAAATATTAAAATGCATAAAAGAAAGAAAAAATACACCCTAACATGTTAATAACAGTTTTCCTCAATAGTGACAAGACGGTAGGAGTGTTATTTTCTTTATATTCATCATATTTAGAATTTTTCCCCAGTGAATATGCAGTAACTTGACACAAATGAAAGCTAGAACTCAGTTATGAGAATCTGGACTTCCAGGTGAACTAGTCAAGTGTAACATGAACAGGCATACATTATTTCAATTAGCTAGTTCTAATGACACCGAGGCTTGAAATACTTTTAGCCAGTCTCTCCATGGACTATAGTTTGGAACAGGTCATTTGTGTGTGCTTTAGAGAATCAATAATGTCTACGTGCTTCTAAGGGATAGTGTGATAGTAAGTGTCCCAGCAGTGGGAGTGTGCTTTGAACCTGGGGAAGACAGATAGCAAGCAGCAATGGCTAGTTTAATTATACACTGGGTAATAATTCTGTTTAGATTGCCCTCAGCAATTTCTCCCACTCTCCTTACTTCAGTAATTATCTCTTAAATAGTGACCCTCAAAACTTTATCTGTTCTTCTTATTACAGACAATACTTCTGTCCTCTAAATTCCTCTCCCTCTGCCCCATTCTTCTTCTCCCCTGGTTCCTTTCTTCCTCACTATCTTGCCTGTAACATACATATTTTCAGAATGAGTTAAATTGATTATGAATGAATCATGAACTTCATTAACCAGTTTCTCTTAAATCAATACAAATTTGCTTAATTAACTTGGATGCACAGTTTATAGCACTATTTCAAATTTATCATTCTTTCGTTTCTGCTACACAGAGCCATCTCTATAGATTTCACATGTACATAGATATCAAATGCAAATATAATCTCCCTTTTTATTCAAAAGGTCAGTTTATAAAGTTATTAGCTTAAGAGACCCAGCTTAAGAGCTGGGAAACCTGGGTTCCTCCAGTTTTGACCTCATCCATTCACCCACAGTGGGGTCATGGGTGAGTCACATTTCCGATCTGGGAATGTTTCTTCACCTTTAAGATAAAAGGAACAGAGAATGGATTATCTCAAAGGCACAGATGATGGATACAAAGGTATCTCAATATGTTGGAATTTGGGAAGTACCAAATGAACTGTACAAGTGAGCTATCTATGTACAAATGAGCTATCTATCCACCCATTCACATGATCACTACCTATACAAGCAGCAGGCACAAATCAGGAGCTCAGGGTATGACAACATAATCAGAATGACACAGTATAGTAGAAGAATCCACATCCCAAGACAGTATGTACAGTCTACTAAGACTTTTGGCAATTATTCCTGAACAATAAAGCTGTCAGGCCTTGTTTTTAAAAGTACTTATAGATAAAGGGATAAAAGAGAGGAGGGGGAGCTAGTCTTGTTATAAGGGCCAGTTCACAGAGCTGGAGTGATATGTTAATCTGCCAGACAATGTTCTGAGATGGCCTGGTAAATGGAAGATCAGATTGTTATCAGAATGAATGGATATCTAGGTGCATGAGAGCCAGTCATATGTATAGCATAATTACTGGAACAACAGGTAATTCAGGAAGAGAGGTTATTGAGGGAAAGCCTTATCAAAATCTCAAATAACTTCCTATCACTAATCTTCACTTGACCCATCCAATCTAATACCCACTCTGTGTTCCTTTGACACAGTCTCCTATAGCTCTATATAGACTCCACCTCCTTTCCTGTCTCCCACTCTTTCCCTCCCTCTCCTTCCTTCTCACAGACTCTCCTAGTCCCAGGGCCCAGAGCCCAGAGCCAAATTAATTTCTAATTGCTGTCCACACCTGTGCACCTGTCTTACCTGCTTCACTGCTCCCATCAGACTGAACACTAATGTAGTTTCTCCTTGAATTTGGGATTGGAACTAAATTCATCCCCAGATGAAGAAAAACTAAAGATTTCAGTCAGCTATCTGAATGAAAAGGATATCATTTTGGTAGCTGGTAAAAAGCATAGTTCTCATATGATGTTGCGGATGGGGGTACTATTTCTAAGGCAGATTCAATGTCAATCGTTAGTCCTGAGAAACATTTCATAGGAAATAAAGGTCTTTGAGTCTGGTAAGTTTAACTACAACCTTTGGAGATCAGAAGTACATATTTGAGAACAAGGGCTATATTTGGCTCACTATTAAACAAAACAAGAGACCCTGCTCAAAGGCCCCCATTTTCCATTCCAGGGAACTTTCCTTACAATGCAGGGCTTTGGGGAGGGATTCCTGGAGCACAGTAATTCTGGGACTGAAAGTAATTATCTCCCATCTTCCTGGGAATTTCCTCAGAAGGCCCAGGTGGGCTCTTGGGTAAAAGAAATCTATTGTCAAGGAATTTTACTCTGTTCAGGACCCCAGAGCCCAGTTGTGGTATGTGCATGCCAGGGGTTGGGGTATAGAGATAAAAACAAAAATTCTGGTTGTTTTACATGACAGTGAGTTACTTCAGCAGACAGGGTCTGGGGCTTGAGAGAGAAGAGCTAGCAAATGTCTCTGCAAGCCTCAGGTTCCTGACAGAGAAATTTGTGAAAGAGATTTCTAGACACCTTCTCTACCATCACTTAGACTTGTGGCAAGATTTTTATTCTGACTAAAGTATGGAAACATGCCTGTAATCTTCAGTACTCTGGAGGCTGAGACAGGAAGACAATGGCTTTAAGGCCAGCTAACAAGATTATGTCTCAAAAACAAAGAAAACGAATTTGAGTTTGCAAAGGGCTCCTGGAATTGTCTCATTAGGTCCTTGGCAACTCTGTGAATTAAGAGACAGGAAGGTAAAACACGTACAGAATACCAAGTGTGGGTGAATTATTTCTCTCTGCTAAATACTTTGAACATTTTATATTATTTAATCCAAACAGTGTTGCTATAAGGATAGTTTAGTTGTTATGAGGAAAGTTCTATCATTGGTCCCATTCTGAAAATGTACAAAGTTAGTCTCCTAAAGAGAATCCGACTATTACAAAGAGAACTAAAAATCGGTTGTTTTTTGTTTGTTTGTTTTTTAAAAAAGATCTCATTTGTGAGTGTGTATGTGTATGTGTACATAAATGACTGTAGGTACCCACAGAATCCAAAAGTATCAAATCCTCTGGAAATGGAGTTAAAAATGGTTTTAAGCCAACTGACATGGGTATTGGAATTCAAACTTGGGTTCTCTTGAAGAGCAAGAGGTGGTTTAGCAAGTACTACTAAACCACCATCAATCAATCGCTACTATTCCTAAATCATATTTTAAAAAGATTCCTTAGGATATCCATTTGAACTAAATTGGAAAAGAGGTTTGGTTTTGGTTTTGGTATTTTTTTTTTAATAGGTAGCAAGCTACCAAGGCCTAATGTAAAAGACAAATCATCTGGTCTGGATCCCATTAACTTTTTCCTGTTGGGGTTGCTGGGCTCTCAAGACCAGACAAAGGAGCTATGGCTGGGAGCACCAAATTTAAGTCACGGAGATGAAACCAACATAGACAAGGCTATAATTTGAATTATGGTCACAAAAAGATGAACAGCCTCAAAGCTTTTCCAGCTGGAGTTTGGAGGCGTATCTTTAAATGAGGAATGGATCACAGAGGATACAAAACATATTTAGAGATGCTTAAGTAAGAAGCTGCAATATTTGAGAAGCTCAACTTCATACCGAACTTTTCAGCCCTTCAAACAAAACTCATGGGAATATGAGATTTTATTTCCTTCTTATTAAGTACAGTGTTGGTATTTGAGGAAGACATTTCTGCTGCTCCTCATTAATTGAAGAGTTTTGCTTACTTTTCTACCTTTGGAGAATAGAGTACCTATTTAATAGGTCACCTATGACTTCCTAGCTCATTAGTACGTGTCACAAATCATTTTACAAAGTTATTCAGGCTGGGAAGAAAGCTCAATTGGTAAAGGCTTTGCTGAATAACAGTCAAGACCTGAGTTCATATCTCTAGATTGCATGGAAAAAGCAGGTGTGGGTGGCATGTGACTGTAGTATCAGTGCTGGGACCCACAGTCAGAAAGATCCCTGGGGCTTGCTGTCCAGACAGTCCAGCTGAACAGTGCCAGATTTAGTGAGAGACCTTGTCTCAAAAAAGGAAAATAAGGTGGACAATGATTCACTTTCTAGCCTCCATATGCACACACGCACGCACACACACACACACACACACACACATATATATATACATACATACACATAAAGAGACAGACAGACAGACAGATAGATGAATGAAGGAGGGGAAGGGAGGGACCTAAAAAGGGGGAGAAGGAAGAGGAGATTTAGGGAGAGAGGAAGAGAAAAAGAAAGAGAATGTTGTTCTTCAATGTCAATCTAGAGATGTAGCAACATGTGGTTCATGGTCAGAACTAATGGACCATACAACAAAGATACCTTTATGAGAAAGTTCCATGTTGTAAATTGTAAATTGTGGCTGTTCGATAGCCATACTTTTTTAAAAAGGATCATGACTGCATTCTTCTCAAAACAGAAGTTATCTGGCTGTGCGTGAGGTTCCAAATACGGTTATATCTTGCACAACTCTTTAATGTCTTTCGCAAGAACTGTTCTATGAATGTGCTGAGCAAATTCTTCATGATTGTACATTGCAGCCTACTATCTCAACACACCCTTAAATCCCCTAAATGTCATCTGGGTGTTTTTGTTTTCGTTACATACGTGCTTTAGTGCACACACCCTCATGGCATTGAACTTTGGCTCTGCTTTGCAGCACTAGGAGAGGACATGAATGGTCACTCACTTCGTAGTGGTCATTTTCTCATGCTGATTTTAACAACATTCAGCATTTTCATTGTTTACAATGCATTAATGAAAACAATAAGCAAAGCTGAGTCAACAGTAATTGGTTTCATGTATAAAATGACAGCTACTCAATTACTTTTTGATAAGCCCCCAGACAGAGCAGATGGAACATCTGTCCAATAATTTCTTGTCAATACTAGTCATAAATCTGGGCCTCTGTACTCTGACTAATGCTCTAAGGGGAAAAAAAAAACATTTTCTTTAAGCATAGTAACGGAAGAATTTTTGACAAACGATGTCATTTCTCTCTAAATAAGAACAAGCATTTTGATAATCTTCAAAGTTTCTTCTTTGCTCCATTGGGTAACAGGAGCATTGTTAAAACTGTTGTTTCTGGCAGACAGGAAAGAAATGGATGGAAACATCTTCTATTCAGGAACAGCCTTTGCAGACAGAGAAGAGGGGCACAAGTGACAAAAACTGAAGAGCGCCGAGAGGCCACTGAAGTAACAAAGGCTTTCATTTATTTTGCATTCCTTTGTACTAAAGGCACTATGCAATACAAACACACAGACACACACAGACACACACAGACACACACAGACACACACACACACACACACACACACACACACACACTTCCACATACTCCTAGTTAACAGGAAAGCATTCTACTCCTAGGGAGATTCAGTTGAATACTGGGAGGCTGTCCTTCCCACAGAAAGCAACTCTATGAATAGGAGTACCCAAGTAACTTAGGTAGACGAAAAGAAGGGTA
>JADRCD010040275.1:667-12622 GCA_019843815.1 Montemys delectorum | reverse complement strand
TCCTTCACTGAGGCTGACAATATTCCTAAGCAAGTGGTCCTGATCTAGATGAGAGAGCTAGCTGTGCATGAGACAATGACCAAGCAAGAGAGAGAGAAAAAAACAGGAGACAATGTTTTCCAATGCTCTTGACTTCAGTTTGTAGCTTCAGTTTCTATTCTAAGCTCCCAACAGGATGAACTGTGATCTCACAGAACCATTCAAGAAAACCATTTATGACCTGAGATGCTTTTGCTGAGAGGATTCAATCACAGCAGCAGAGTAGCAATTCAGAACAACAAAATGATAGCAAAAGATGATTTTGCTGCTGGACAGAATGTATGTAGTCTTTTGGAGGAATGTGGAAAAATATCAAAAATTGAGATAGCAAAATTAGAAAAAAAACTATATGAAGCTGAATTGGTTATTTTTATAGGACATAGAAGATTGGAGTGTTGACAGTAAGGTAGCCAGAGGAAATTGAGGTCATAATATTTCAGTAGAATAGACTGTGAAAAATTTAGGAGATGTCATTTGTGTAATATTTTGACCAAAACACTCTTTTACTGTTTATGTGATGAGATATTGAGTAGGATAAAATGTAAAACTAATGGTCTGCATTCTATTTTCTTCAATTTCTATGTATTTGTTCATTTTTCCACTTATTTATTCAATTTACAATTCAATCACTACCCTTTCTACATTATACCTTACACAGTCCCACAAACCTAACTCTTTGATCTCTCCAGGGAGAGTTGGGACAATTTAAGAATCCCTGAACCATGGCATGTCAAGTCTCTGCAGGTTTAGACTAGGCAGTTAAGGTCAGAGAACAGTTTGGGCAAATAACACCTTAAGGGACATCCCCCACTCAGGTTTTTGGGGGACGCACAGGAACACTGAGTAGCATATGTACTACATATGTGGTGGGGGACTCTGTCCTTTCTGTGTAAACACTTTGTATGGTGGCTCAATTTCTGAGAGCATCCTAGCGTCTAGGATACTTGTCTCTGATGGTCTTATGGACTTACTGATCCTTTGGGGCCCTTAATCCTTTCCCCAACTCTTCCAAAAGACTCCCCAATGTAGGTGATTGCATCTGTTCCTGTCAGGTGCTGGATTCAGCCTCTCAGAGAAGAGGACAATGATTCTAAGCTACAGCTTGCAAGTATAACGAAGTATCCTCAGTAATGTCAGGGTTTAGTGCTTGCCCATGAGATGGAGCTCCAGTTGAGCAGGGTATCATTTGGCCATTCTCTCAGTTTCTGCTCCATTTGTTACTGCATTGTTTCGTAGATGTGGCAAATTTGGGTGGAAATGTTTTTGGTTTGTTTGGTGTACTTAACTCTTCAATGGGGGACCTGCCTGATTGCAAGATGTGGTGTCTTCATGATTCAGGTCTCATTGCTATATATTTCAGCTGAGATTCCCCCTGGTGTCCACCCATTTCTAATCTCTCACACATCCTAAAGATGCTCCACTCTTCCACCCATGGTAGCTTCAGATTTTGATTCATTTTCCTGACCCTTCGGTTTTCCCTTGATTCTCATCATACCTGTTCTTGACACCCCTCCTCCATTCTTATCCACTCTCCCATCCATGTCTATCTTCCATGTGACTCCTATTACTGTATATTCCCCCTTCTGAGTAAGATTCAACCATGATAATTTGGCCCTTCCTCTTTTTTTTGCTTCTTTGGGTCTATAGAGTTTAGGGTAGACATCCTGTACCTTATGGATATTTATTAACTAGTGGGTGAGTACATACATTAATATCGTTTTGTGTCTTGGTTGTCTCACTCAGGATGATTTTAATTGTATCCATTTTCCTGTAAATTCATGATATCCTTGTTTTTAATAGTTGAATAGTATTCCATTTCGTAAATGAACCACATTTTCTAAATCCATATTTTGGCTGATGGAAATCTGTTTTCTTTCCAATTTATAATGGTTATAAATAAAGTAGCTATGAACTCAGTGGAGCCCATTCCCTTGTGAGTATATGCCTGAAGAGTAGCCTAAATGTAGCACTTCCCACTGCTAAGTCTTAAATTAATCAAAATAGTAGGCAAAGTGTTTCCTAGTCCCAGGAAAAAGTTTTAAATAAAACCTGCTTCAACTGTGGTCCAAGTGAGACAGAGCCCATCAACTTAGAAGCCTAAATTAGTCAGATCATATGTATTGTATTGTTCTGGAAACAGAAAGATTAATGTTTCGAGATCATGTATTCTTCATCTATTCTTTATCATGACCAAGGACTTCTTCTCCAATTGATGTCCAACAAGGCTATCCTCTGCTACCTATGCAGCTGGAGACATGAGTAATCTTTTTCTATATGAGATTTCTATAAGATGTATTTCACATATCTGAAGAAAATTGGAACAACTCAAAACTTTAAAACAATTAATGCATTCATAATTTTTCCACTAGTGTGACTTACATCACATTAGCACTCTGAACCTGGATAAACAAGGGAATTACAAAAATTCTAGTATACTTATTGATTTTCTGCTGTGTGAGTTTGGCATTGTTCCCAGTAAAGCGAGAAATCCAATTAATTCAATCATCAGAAATTATACAAAAGGCAGAATACTACATATATTTGTATTATTCTGGAACATAAAGATGTATGTTGCTCCTTTCAATATCCTGATGTACACAGGATTTTTTTTCCTACTCTGACACTTGATATACTCATTAAAAGAAGAACAACCAATGAAAAGATTTACATTGTATTGGTACTATCTGACTTTTTCTTCCTTGTAGTCATGTAGTATATGGATTAAAGTTTCTCCGAGACAACATTCTTGACCCATAAACTGACTTGTCAGTAAACTTAGCAATGTAACTACAAGAATATGAATTTTAGGAACTTTACCATGGACTTTTTAATTACAAGAAGGTTTTGGATATATATGAATCACTATTAAATGTGCAATATGTAAATATTATGAGACTGTAGGGATTGGTTGTACCACAGCTTAACTCTAATGGCATTACAAATCGACTAAAGGTGTCTCATAATGCATCATTTCCTTGTTTCCTCTCTAAGAGGTAAACCTTGAAAACACAAATTAGGTACCTGACATTGAGATACATGGTTTAGTGAGAATATTATAATCATAGCCACACTTAAATAATTGATATTTTACATTCTTGCTTTGCTTTAGAGCTTCCAGAACATATTAAAATTTCCTCTGAGGCATATTTGTATCAGCTTTAACATGAAAGTTACCTTTCATGACTTCTAGATATTTGACATTTTTCTCCAGTGTGATGATCTTCCCAATTGTATCCTAAAAGACAGTACCAGAAAAATGAATGATATCGTATAAGAAATTAGGTAAAATTCAAATTACTGTGAATTGCCACAGCACTGAACTGGATTTATTTAGCTCAATCTTCCTTGTTCTCAACTGAAATAACAGAAGTTCATCCATACCCAAGAAACATTAATCTCTTATTTTGAAAAGGAAAAATAAAATTCAGTCTAACCTATAACAGTGAGGTTCCAGTAGGTCTCCAACATCACATCTTTGTAGAGACTTTTCTGGGAAGGATTGAGCAAATTCCATTCTTCCCCAGTGAAGTTCACATGCATATCATTAAAAGTGACTACATCCTAAAATATAACATATGTTTATACAATACAACACATGATACTGTCATTACTATAAATTAAATGTATACTTTCTTGACAATATTTTCATATAATTCTGGTGCTTTTGCAACTTATTTCCTGACACAGAAGTTATTTTCTAAGCCTCATACCATGTTAGAAGGAAATTGAATTATAGAGTTCATCTGTGTTGCTTCTGAAACTTTGAATATGATATAGGATTGCAAGAGAAATGCTAATTGAGATGAAAATGCAGGAGGAAACAGGACAACAGTACCAAACACACAACCAAGAAAGTGTCTGAAAAATTACTAATTACAAAAATAAGTGTTAAGCAGGGCATTTCCTCATGCCTTTAGTCCTAGAGGCATACGCAGGTTTATGTCTTTGAGCTGGATGCTAGCGTGTTCTATATAACACATTCCAAGACAGCAAAATTTATATAATAAGACCCCCACTCCCCTGTAAATATCAAACAAGGAAGCAAAAAATATAGAGAGAACTCACAGTTCTTTATGAATTTCCTACAAGTAATTATACACTCACCTCAGTTCTGTACTCATCTTGCAGAAACATGAACTGCACCAGTTTTAGCTGAGACATTAATAAAATGTTAATAACAAATGCATGTTTAAAGAGTTCCAAATGGAGAGATGAAAATATTAGTAATATAAATGTTTATCCTAAACAAGAAACATAGGGCAGGAGAGAGATAGCTCATCATGGGAAGCTCTTGCTGGTATTCCACATAATGGTGGTTAATTTCTAGCATTTACATGGGGACCAACAGCTACCCATTACATGAAGATCAGGTGTTTTGAGGCCATATACTGACAAGAATAAAGATGAGGCACCCATGATATTCATATTCATGCACAGGCAGAGCTCATCTTTATTTGAAATTTTCATAACTAACACAAGAATGAAGCAGAATATCATACACCAGGAATCCATTATATCTGAAGGCTCAGATAATATTGATGTCATGAGCATGTGCCATTCTGACAAATAGATTGTAACCTATATATTTGTTCAAATTTAAAAAGTAAAGATGTGTATGAAGAGTTGCAAAAAAGCATATGATTATTGTACAAAAACATGCTAGGTTGCTTGTGTGCTTTGTACACCTACTATCAGGACAGGAAAGGCATCACCATGAAATTGTGTCTTGACAAAAAAAAAAAGAATAAATTTAAAACTCTAAATCCAACAGGCTTGCAAAATAGCTTAATATTGAATAGCAAACATATATTATACCTTATGAGATTTAGGGACAGAGTCCAAATGGTGAATGAATGGGTGCATGAGAATAAAGCTGAAGAATCAGATTCATCCACAACAGAGTAGACACACAGTACAAAATTTTTACTGTCTAAAAGAAATCCAGGGGTAAAGCTGTAGCAGAAACTGAGGTAATGGCCAAAGAAAACTTGCCAAAAACAGAGTCCCACCTTATGGGAAAGCTCCAATCCATGACTAGGTATCTGTTATGCTCCCACATAGGAGCCTTGCATAATTGCCTATTGAGTGTCTCCACCACAGAGCTCACTGAAACAGATGAAGAGATCTAGAATCAAACAATGAATAGAACTTGAGGGCTTTTATGAAATAATTGTAAGAATGAATAAAGGCCCTGAAGAGTATAGGAATGCCGCAGAAAGGTCAAGAAAATCAACTAACCTGGACCCTTGGGCACATTCAGATACTAAAGCAACAACCAAGTAGCATACACAGGCTTTACTAAGAACCTTGACACATAAGTAGCTGATATGCATCTCATTGTTCATGACAATCCTAAAGCTACTGCTTATCTTTGTTCCCTTACTGGGCTACAATGTCTGGCCTCAGTGAGAGAGGATGCACTAAACACACCAGAGACATGATGTACCATGATGTGAAGATAGCTATGTAGCCCACACTCTCTCAAAGGAGAATGAGAGGAGATTGGGATGAGGGTAGGTGAGGGCAATGGACCTAAAGTGGGACAAGTGATCAGGGCTATCATGAATGTATAAATTATTGGAGAGAAAAACAAGAAACTTAGAATGAAAAATTTTAACTGTATTCAAATAATCACCTCCCCCAATGGGAATCTAGGAAAGCTCCTCCTACAAGAGCCTCAACTAGCTCCACAAAGAAAGCCATACAGGACAGACAAGTGTACAAAGACATCATCCTATCTAGAAGCTTTTTATTGTAATCAACTGCATTTAGACCCCAGACACTCTAATCTCATGTTCATCCTGTGATGAAAATGCATTCAGTGATCTTAATACTCTCTAGGAGATCCTATACTGTTCAAATGTCTAAAGTCTCTTCTGACTCTCAAGGCAATATCTTTAAAGTCACATCTTGTAAAATCAGAAGCAGGTTATCTCTTTCCAATATGCAATGGCACAGAATATCCTTTCCCATTCCAATCGATAGGAATGATAACATAGGGAAAGAAGATTTGAACAAGGCAAGAGACTGCAGAAAAACATCACATGCTATATCTTTGTTTCATGCACATTGGACTTCACATTTTAAAAGCTTAGATAGTCCTCTTCCTGTAATTTCTCATAAATCTCTCAGTTTGGGTATTTCCACTCCTTGTATGCATCTTTTCTTGGCAGATTTATCAATGCCTTAGGCATCTCAACACTTTGCAGTCACAAAATGCAACTTAAGCATCATCCTCACCACTTCAATGGAATGATGTCTCACAGAGTCTTCCTTGGGGGTTCGGACTCTGCCAAAGATAGCTGGAATGGTGCCAAACTGAAAACACGGAAGAAGAATCCATGACCTCGAAATGTTCATCTTTCTGTTTCCAGAAGCAATAGAATTCAAATGATCTGGCCAATTTAGGCTTCTAAGTTGATGGGCTCTGCCTCACTTGGACCACAGTTGAAGCAGGTTTTATTTAAAACTTTTTCCTGGGACTAGGAAACACTTTGCCTACTCTTTCTATTAATTTAAGACTTAGCAGTGGGAAGTGCTACATTTAGGCTACTCTTCAGGCATATATTCACAAGGGAATGGGCTTCACTGAGTTCATAGCCACTTTATTTATAACCATTATAAATTGGAAAGAACCCAGATTTCCATCAGCCAAAATTTGGATTTAGAAAATGTGGTTCATTTACAAAATGGAATACTATTCAACTATTAAAAACAATGATATCATGAATTTACAGGAAAATCAATACAATTACAATCATCCTAAGTGAGGCAAGCCAGACACAAAAAGATATTAATGTATGTACTCACCCACTAGTGAATAAATATCCATAACGTACAGGATGTCTACCCTACACTCTATAGACCCAAAGAAGCTAAAAAAATAAGGAAGAATCAAATTAGCATGGTTGAATCTTACTCAGAAGGGGGAATATACAGTAATAGGAGGCAGATAGAAGATAGAAGTGGATGGGAGAGTGGATAAGAATGGAGGGGGAGTGTCAAGAACAGGTATGATGAAAATCAAGGGAAGAACAAAGAGTCAGGAAAATGAGTCAAAATCTGAAGCTACCATGGGTGGAAGAGTGGAGCATCTTTAGGATGTGTGAGAGATTAGGAATGGGTGGACACCAATGAGCCTGGGGGAGATCTCAGCTGAAATATATAGCAATGAGATATGAATCATGAAGAGGCCACATCTTGCAGACAGGCAGGTTCCCCATTTAAGAGTTAAGTACACCAAACAAACCAAAAACATTTCCACCCAAAATATGTCAAAACAATGAAGTCACAAATGAAGAAGAAACAGAGAGACTGGCCAAAGGATACCCTGCTCAACTTGAGCTTCATCTCATGGGCAAGCACTAAAGACTTACATTACTGAGAATACTTGGTTATACCTGCAGGCTGTAGCTTAGCATAATTATCCACTGAGAGTCTGAATCCAGCAACTGACTGGAACCGATGCAATCACCTACATCCTACCATTAGATCGGAGATTCTTTTGGAAGAGTTGGGGGAAGGACTAAGGGCACCCAAAGGATCAGAAAGTCCATAAGACCATCAGAACCAACTAACCAAGATGGTAGGAGGCTCTCAGAGACTGATCCACCAACCAAAGTGTATACACAGGAAGGACAGTGTCCCTCACCACATATGTAGTACATGTGTTACTCAGTGTTCCTGTTCATCCCTCAAAAACCTAAGTGGGGGATGTCCCTTAAGGTGCTGTTTGCCCAAACTGCTCACTGACCTTAGCTGCCTAATCTAAACCTGCATATACTTGACATGCCATGCTTTGGGGGATATTTAAATGGTCACAACTCTCCCTAAGGAGATAAAAGAGTTAGGGTTGGGTAAGTGTTTAAGGTACAATGTGAAAGGAGTAGCGATTGAAGTGTAAATTGAATGAATAAATAAATAAATAAATAAATAAATAGAAAGAGTAAACAAATACATAGAAATTGAATAAAAATAGAATGCAACCCATTATTTTTACATTTTACACTACTCAATATTTCATCACGTAAACAGAGTAAAAGAGAGTTTTGGTCAAAACATCATAAAAATGACCTCTTCTAAATTTTTCACAGTCTATTATCCACTGAAATACTATGACCTCAGCTTCCTCTGGCTGTCTTACTGTCAACACTCCAATTTTCTAGGTCCTATGGAAATAACCTAGTTAGCTTCATATACAGCTTTTTCTGGCTTTTGCTATGTCAATTTTTGATATTTTCTACATTCATCCAAAAGAGAATATACATTCTGTCCAGCAGCAAAATCACATTTTGCTAACATTTTGTTGTTCTGAATTGCCACTCTGCTGCTGTGATTGAATCTTCTCAGCCAAAGCATCTCAGGTCATAAATGGTTGTTGTGCATGGTTCTGTGAGATCACAGTTCATGATGTTGGGAGTTTAGAATAGAAACTGAAGCTACAAACTGAAGTCAAGAGCATTGGAAAACATGGTCTCCTGCTTATTCTTTTGGTTGGTCACTGTCTCATGCACAGCTAGCTCTCTCATCTAGCACTTGCTTAGGAATATTGTCAGCCTCAGTGGAAGAGCCTTCCTGAATAAATCATCATCAGAATCTCACACAGACATAGAAAATAGCCGTTCTGTAATGGACACACCTTCAATGAAGGCTTTTTCAGTTGACTGTAGCTCTGAAACATTGAGAACTGAAGACAATTATGATACAGAGACAAGAATAAAAGAGGAAGTTGTAAAAATCCAAACCGATGAGCTAACCATAGAAATTAAAGGAGTCCCTGCCACAGAATAAGGGAATTGTAGTTGTAGCTGAGCCAGGACAAAGTGGGAAGTGCACCTGGCTCAGAACAGGGAAGGATACATTGGAATAGATAATTCAGAGGCTGTGCTGCCCTGGAGTGAAGTGTCTCTAACGTTGAGTTCCCAGGCCAGTATGAACAAAGAGGTGGCTAAAACAGCTGGAAGGTGAAAGAAAAGCAGATTGAGCCACAGACTTTGAAAAAAGACTGTTGCTCTAGGGAAGACATGATAAATTTGTTGTAATCAATGAAGATCAACTTTCCATCTGAACAAAGCACCAAATTCAAAAATACAGAGTCACAAATCGCCTGGGAACATGGTTGAGCAGGATGGGTAAAAGTGTTTTATTTGTTCTTTCTATCCTATAAAATATGGTAGGGAAAGTCTCATTTTTCCCTGGATGCTGTTTCTTTGTTTCTTTTTTCTTTTTTTTTCTTTTCTTTTCTTTTTTTTTTTTTTTCTTTTTTTTTTTTTTTTTTTGGTTTTCCAGAGACAGGATTTCTATGTGTAGATTTGGTTGTCCTGTAACTCACTCTGTAGACCAGGCTGGCCTTGAACTCAGAAATCTGCCTGTCTCTGCCTCCCAAGTTCAGGAATTTTAGGTGTGTGCCACCACTGCCCAGCTGGATCAAGGTCCTCTTGAAAAGAGGTATTTTTACCAAGGTTGGGTGTGCGTAACTAACTTGATTAGCATGGAAACAGTCTCATTTCCTCTCAGTCACAAAGTAGTAAAGTGTCACATTCATAATAGACAGCAACAAGGGGTCAGTAAGTCTACCCAGCAGATTCCTCCACTTGCACAAAGGAGAAAATGAAGACAGGATGACAGCTGTGAGCCATGTAGCAGAGATCAAATCTGTTTAAACCTTCTCAGAAATTAAGAGCAGTGGCATGCCAAGTGCTATGCCAGATCTGAAACATCTTCCTAGCCCTTTGTGGCTATGACCCTCCAGTGTATCCACTGTACAGGATTCCACATACACTTTGATCTTCTCCCTCCATGAAGACTCAAGAAAAATCCAAAATCCAAGGTACACAGACACAAATCTGATGGACAAACCACTGACAGAAAGAACAACACATCGAAATAGCTGGTCTTTCAATCTCTCAGTCGGGACTCTTGAAGGTCTTGGGGTTCCATTTAATGCACAAAGGTGTTATTCCCAAGTCACAGGAATCCAAAAGATCAACAAGGAACCTATTGCAATGCACACATTCAAAGTTCTTCACTGTGAGCTCAGTAACACAGACTCTCATAAGTCAACCTCTCATCATGTACAAACTAAGAGTCCAATGTAGTGGTGCTGGGTATTTATTGGATTTAAAGCAAGATTGGGAAAGAAAAAAAAAAAAAAAAGCAAGATTGGGGAATTTCCATACAAGTCAGCACTGCAATATTTTAAAAATTCTATGTCTGGCATAATCTGCAGGAATCAAGCAAGGGGGCAAAAAGATCTGACAACCATGATGGTTAAGCTAACTGTTTTTGTTTGTTTGGTTTTTTTTTTCCTATTGGAGGTCTTAGTTATCTATATGTATCTTGAACCTGCTGTTGTGCTGTGACTAGCTGTTGAAAAGGGGTGTTTTCCATGGGAAGTTTGCTCAAGTAGATTTTGTGCACTCTCAAAAGTCAAACTTGTTGGGCTTTATAAACTCTTCTTTGTGTCTGAACCACTTACTATCGACACAACTCCTGTTCAATCACAAGTCTTACCTGTCAGGAGGGTAAGTACTTTATCCAAAGACCTATCTCACTATTAGTTACTGCAGATCCTACTATCAGTTGCCCTTTCTACTGGAACAGAACACCAGTGGAAGTTTCCTGTCCCCCTGTGCATGCCTCCTAAAGATACCACAGACAATCCCCATCTGCCCTTTTCTTCCTGCCTCATCCATGTGTCTCAGCTCGCACATGGCAAGACTCTCCATGTTCAACCACATATCATGCCTGAAAGGACACAAGCTAAGCTTTCCATAGGTCAACCTCATGATTTCTTATCCAAGAATCAATTTTTACAGTTGCTCCAACACTGTACTAAACATCACAGGCAGCTTAAACTCCCCACTGACTATCTAAGTCCGCTTGTGGATTGCTAATATTGTCTCTTCTCTCCTGCAGGCTTCTTCTCCAACTTTTAATATTACCAAGCTTCTCCTCTGGAGCATACCCACCAAACAGGTCAGTAATAGAGGCAACAGTCAGACAATGCTCTCTGTAAATCCAGATATCAAACAGTAACCCAGGAACAGAACTCCCACCCAAGCAAGACAAACCCAGAAACCACAACCTAGAAAAAAGTATCACTTCAAACCTGGGTAGATACACACCAGCATAAGAGCATAGTGAATAACAGCCAGGAAAATACATCCACAAGAAATACAAGCTACCTATCACAACAGGTCCTGAGAAATTAAACCATGCAACACATATGGTGGCAAAGATGATGCTTGGGGGAAGAAAAAGGAGTGAGATCCTGGAGAAGGGATAGTGGTACACAATAAGAACTGCAGACAGACACATAGATAGGGAGCAGAGAGAGATAGCCACAAGGGTAGGGAAATCAAATAGAGGTGGGGCATGTGCAGAGAACAGAGACAGGAAAAAAACAGAGAGCTGCTGTAGCTGGTGGTCCTTGTATATAAAGTACACCTTGCAACAGCAGCAGTGATGGAGGCAGGTAATGACTTATGTATTTGCTAAATCCCTAAGAGCAGACCATTGAAATTTCCTGTGCACTAACCACTACCGGGGTGAGGTTCACACACAGAGCAGAAAAGGAAGAGAGAATCTCAGGCATGAAAGATGAATAGATAAAAAATGGACATATAGGTGAAAAAACTGTGGATTATAAAAGCTGCCTGGCAGTAAAGAACCAATAACTCTGAAATATGAATACACAAAGACTACAAATGATTGGAATAGCAGAACATCAGCTCAAAGTTCTAAACAAATATTCTCAATATAATCATAAAGGAAAATTTTCCTAAACTAAAGAAGATGCCTATTAAGGTACAAGAAGCATCCAAATAAATTGGTGGGGAAAAAGTCCCTTTGCCACAAAAAATTATAAAAATAAATAAATAATCAAAACACTAAAGATACAGCAATATAAATATA
>JADRCD010040249.1:668-11830 GCA_019843815.1 Montemys delectorum | reverse complement strand
GCTCACAGAATCATCATCTCGGTCTCAAATTGTACCTTAGTAAGAACAGGGTTCTCCCGCCTTCATTCAAGCAACAAGCAGGTAAATGACTTGAGTCCATACAATGATCTGACTTTTAGGAACCCTGATCAACATCTTCAGAGCCCTTTAAGGTATGCCTTATTCCAAGTAGAAATGGACTTTACTAAATCAAACTGAAACCACAGGCAAGTGTGTGTGTGTGTGTGGGGGGGGGTGTGCCTCCTTATTTCAAAGCGTTTACCCAAGAGTTCTTTAAAGTAGTCAACTCTCCAAGTACAATTAAAAGCATTTGACTTGCAATTAAAGTCTTTGTAATATAAAATAAAGGGTGACTGGCAGAGCAGAGAATAGATAGTTTATCTAGTGCCCTAAGAGTTTTCGCAGCAATTTGATCCAAAATAAATCTTATCTGGAGACAAGCCCCCTGTAGGGTGGTAGGATATTTCAGTTTTTCAACTGACTGAATTTCAATCCAGATTCTAAAGCAAATGGGGGGGGGAAAAAAGATTTTCAAATGACACCATGTGGTTTGCTGAGTCACTTTTCTGACCTGGCTCCTGTGCTTTTAAGAGTTCGAGTGATATTTGCAAAGCAGACTCCAGGGCTGTAGAGAAGATTAAAGGTCAGTGGGTAGCAATGAGCAGGTCAGTGAGGCAATAAATTAGAAAGATCATGCTGACATTCCTGCTCCTCCAATTTAGTCTCTAAGGTTACACAGTCTCTATGTGAGGCGGTCTTGGTGTATTCAGGGGCGAGAAAGGCTAGAGCTCCTACGTGCATGGCAAGCAAGAAGGCCAGAAACGAATGGGAGGCTATGTTGGTAAATTGATTTTAGAAGCCCACAGTGAAACCAACTGGGAGACTCACCAAGTATCTATCATGAGATGGAATTAGGAACCCTGGTTTACAGACTCCCTTGGGTGCCAACAAGACGGATAAGGAACCTGCAGGTAGATGAGAGAAATAAATCCTGTCAGTCCTAACCCTACCCTTCTTCTCTCCCCTTCCCAGAACCAGGCAGTCCAAATTGCCAGCCTTTGCTCATTAGTTTACCAACA
Source organism: Montemys delectorum (assembly GCA_019843815.1). NCBI lineage: Eukaryota > Metazoa > Chordata > Mammalia > Rodentia > Muridae > Montemys > Montemys delectorum. The sequence goes on along the minus strand of JADRCD010040249.1, from coordinate 10,751 downwards.
ATCATGCTGTCATTTGCACCCCTGATAGCGACCATACACAAAGGACCCTGATGTCATAGGTGTCTAGGGACCTTCCTGTCTTTCTGCATAGGAGATGGCTTCCTAGCTCACTGCAGAGCAGACTCATTTGCATCTCCCCTTACTTCCCCCTCCCACTGTGAGGCAGGACCTTGAATGCTTGCTAGGGGCCTGTATGGGTGTAAAACAGTCTTAGAATACTATTGTATTAGACTTGCACCTGATGAGTCATGGCTCTTAGTTTCAAGGATGACGTCAGGGGAGGCTGCCAGCCCCTTCTACCACCTCTCCCCTCCCTCAGAGCCTTCAGCAAAGATTACACTGGGAAAGCCAGGGTGGCGTCGTTTTTTTGTTTGTTTGTTTGTTTGTTTTTGTTTTTGTTTTTGTTTTTTTGACACTGCTCTTCTATATGGAAAGAGGTTTCTGCAGGAGGCTGTGAGAACAGCCATAGGCTCCACTCCCTATGAGGTCTCACTATCAACAAGCCTAGTGGGTCTCTCTCACTAGTTTTCACCCCTCCCTCCACCTTCATCTTTTCTTTCCCTCCCCATTACTCCACAATCGCACAGTCGTGCAGTCTGGTCAGCTTCCCTGCTCCACAGCTTGCACAGTGTGCAGGGAGGCCTCTCAGAGTGCTTAGTCTTATGAACAGGCAGAACCGAAGGTTCTCTTTAGTCGCATTCACCGTATTTAAAGCATATAGCATATAGTGCCCACGGCTTCATTGTCCCTATCCTCCTTATGACTTCAAGGGAACTGGATCCTAATAGCCTTGCCCACTTGGGTGAGAACTCCTAGGTGGTTAATTCTCCCATTGTATTTTCTGAGAAGAACCCCTTCCTTATGCTAGAAAAAAAAATGCCTATATAGAGTAAGATAGTGTTCAGTTCCTAGTATAGAGGAGCAGTGCTTGTTTTTTTTTTTTTTAAATGTATATTGAAGTGAGCCTAGATACCCTTTTTTTTATATCTGACTTAATAAGCTTGGTTTTGAAAAAAAATTGCCTGGTGCTATCATGTCTGATAAGCCCTGGGCAGGAGCAAGGACTTCTTGCCATTTATATTGATGGCATCCTCACAAAAGCATTAGCAGGTGTAAGTTACATCTTTCTAGTCTACTTCCCCTGATACAAATCTTTGTGGACTAATAGCCTTCCACCATATACTTTATTACATACATTTGTTATGTGACACATCTGGCCAATGCACCATTTTTAAGTTTATGCACGAGGGAGCAAATGTCAGAGATAAATGAAAAAAAAAAATAAGATGCTGGTACCTGGCTCAGTTCTGATATTTACACTAAAAATGAAATTTCCTATCTCTAGCTTCTAAGTAAAAAGGTTCTTAGTTACGTACTGGCTTTATAAGATTTTCACTTAATACTCTCATACAAATACTTCCCATTCATCGCATGCTTTTATAACCTGCCCTAAAAAAACACTCCATTGAGTTGGAATGACACATCTTTTCTAGAATGTCAAAACCACAAAATTGTCTTGCTGTTATATACTAGTTGTTTATTTGCAAAGAAGCAGTATTTGTTTTTCTAATTAGGAAAGTGTCACCTAATGACTGCAGAACAGAAAGCTCCATTCTTTCACCATAAGTCCACTCCCTAGACATATCCCAGTTACCAATAGGGGGAAGAAAGAAAAATCCTATGAGTAAAATTTCTCTTCTTTTCGCAGATGAAATGAGCGATTTCAATGTCTCTCTATTCTTGCAGGAGCCTTCAATAGGAGGAAGCGGAACTCCATCTATGTCACCGTTACTTTGCTTATTGTGTCCGTGTTAATTCTCACGGTGGGCCTTGCTGCAACTACCAGGACCCAGAATGTGACAGTGGGAGGTTATTACCCAGGAGTTATTGTAAGTACAGAGAGCGTAGGTCAGCCTCTGGAGCTAGCTTGCTACAGCGTTCGTGACTCTTCGGTGATGGTTTTCAATTCTGTTATAATTTATAGTGTTTGCTCTGATTCCCTCTCTCTTGTTTCTTTGTGACTACACCGAAAGGCAAACCTTAGGAAAACCATGGCTTGCCTGAGACTTAGAAGCATACCAGTGCCTCCCTCAACTGAGACTGGGATGCTAAGCAAGTCATCTTATTGTCTAGGGCTTTGGTTTTCTGGTTTGGGGAGCTGCTTCTTTCTAGCAGCATTAACTTTTGCTCAGGGTTTATTTTCCTATATGAGGTCACCTGATCGTCCCTGGAATCTGACACCTCTGCTTTCTGTGACCAATGATACTCATTCATTTACAAAGGGGTCCTGCCAAGAAAAGGTGTGGAAGACATATTCTTAATAATGCACATTTATTCATTTGTCAATCATATATATATATATATATATACTCACAAAATGTATGTAAAATGGAAATTCAAACATTAGATGAGAATGAAATTCCAATTTAATATCATTTTATATAAACAGTAAAGTGTTGTAGGATGTTATATACTTAGTATGATGTTTGTCATTAAAGATAATGCCTAGAAACCCTTATTTTAAATGGCCAGTGAACTTCTTGTGAATATTTTTGACTGGCTTCTTGTCAGGCATGTTTAAGTTGTCATTGGAGCCACTGATCTTTTAAATATCCTTTAAAATGTGGCTCTCACAGAGTGTCTGAGTAAAAGCTCCTAAGAGGCAGAAGTATCAACTCTGCCATTTTCACTGGTCATTTGTTATCAGGGTCAACTTTAAGTTACGATTTCTCAATAGGATTTCCAAATCTCTCATCCATTTTGCTAGTGCTGATTCGGTTAAAACTACACAATACATCTACACATACAGAAAGCCCCCTATCGTTAACCCTTCACTGCTTGGAACTTGCCCTCACAGAGGTATCACAGAGGATAGCTCTCAGGATGGTCTGGCCTTCATAGCCATAGAGGAATACCAGTGACAGTCCATTTATGGGACATCAGTAATAGCTTCTGTTTTCTCATTTCAGGTAATAACTAAGAATCAAGGTTGTAATGACTTCTTTTCATAGTCCAGTGGATACTTTACTCCCCCCTGCAGTGCATGCAATCCATTTTTTTCAACATGGAATTTGCTACATAAAAAAACGCCTCATTTCCTAGCTTGGTAACATAGTGAGAGTCTGCCAAAACAAACAACCCCCCCACTCGCTTGGGTCTATGAATAGTGCTGTTTAACCCTAAGTCTTAAGTCTAGCGATTGAATCTTATTTTAATAACAATTAAATGATTCCTGAATTGTAATTGCTAGAGAGTAGAAAGATGTTAAGAATGACTCTTTTTTTTTTTTTTTTTTAAATTAACACAGCAAAGAGATCAGACATGGTTTTAGGCTTCTGTCTGTCTTTCTCACTCTCCAATCAAAAGAGAAAAGGTTAAAGACCATGCCTTTAACAACCCGTCGCTGTGAGTGACCAGCTTGGAGCCTGTTGCCTAGGTCACCAATTCCATTGCACAGTCTCACTACTCAAGCGCTCTTTCAAAGATTAGGCCCGATGTGGGGTCTGATGTAAATTGAACCTTCTTCAAGCCTAAGTTCTGAAGTTTGGAGGAAGGTAGAGATCCCAGGCCACCCCACTCCAGCTTAGGGCAGGTGTCTCACAGATACGAGTTTGTGCCCAGGGCCTTCTGTTAAACATATGATATGAGAACTCACCCTGTCCACTTCCTGTGGTGAGGCAAGAAAATCATCTGTCAGCAGAATTGGGTTTTATTTTTAAAAGCAAGCAAAGGGGAGAGGAAGAAAGGAGAGGGGGTGAGAGCATTTTGGTGGCTTGGAAAGAAATTTACAGAGCCTGTGTGACTTTGTGTGCCTCAGGTAGCTGCATTAGTGAAACATTGCCCACTGAAGAGCAAATGCTCAAGCCAAGATCCAGAGAGGCTATGGGTAAAGGGAGGGCATTTTTCATACTAGGACAAACCTCTGTAGAGTATCTGACTGTGGGAGGCTAGGTTGGAATACATTAACAAAGGAATAAGGACTCATGATTGCTGTTATTCAAGTACTTCATATTCAGCTAGCACTGGAAATGGAAGCAGTGGGGGCATATCTCTCTTTCTCTCTCTCTCTCCCTCCCTCTTTCCTTCCTTCCCTCCCTCCCTTCCCCCCTCCCGTGTGTGTGTGTGTGTGTGTGTGTGTGTGTGTGTGTGTGCGCGCGCGCACGCACGTGCACTAGTGTGCATGTGTGCTTCACTAAAAACAAACTTACTAAGAGAACTACCCTGAGACGCTGTATTTCTCCTTCAAACCACCACCACCACCACACACACACATACACACACACACACACACACACACACACACACACACACACAAACACAGACACACACACACTGGTTTTACAAATTTCCTCTCTGAATGCCTGTAGATAATTTCTTTAAAATGGGTTTTAATTATACAGAGCGAAGCAGAGAAGATAGCAGATTGAACAGTCAAAAAAATCCATTTACGTTTATAGGTCAGATCGTGTTATAGCAAATACAATTAGGACTCCTACCTCTGCAGAAGTAAACGCCTGAGAACCCAGATTTGGCTGGGAACAGAGTGCTTTTGCTAATTGAACAGATCGGTTATTAGGGAGGAACTATATAAACTCTTAAAATGGCCATTCCCACACCCAGGTAAGAGTAAGAATGATGGGAAAAATGCTGATCTCTGCTCCATGGCCTCAAAGAGTCTGACTCGGATGGATCCTATGAACATGAATTCTTCCCATAAGCTAGTCTTTGACTGAAAAAGTAATGCAAGCTAAATATACATTTTACCAGTCACCCCGGGGAAAGATAATTCAGGTGGACCAGCAGTCAGGAGGAGAACTAAAACACAAAAGAACATACTTAGCAGTAAAACCAGAAAGAGTATTTTAAGATTCTGCACTGTCAACCTGATCATTTTGAATATAAATTATGGTTGTATGGATCTATGAAAACATTTCACATTATCCTGAACACAACTATTCTTTTTCTTGACTCTGACTAAATGTATTAACAGTACATGAGAATTTGAATATTTAAAGCAGATAAATTATGGAGAAAGTACTAGATTAGAAAAATTGACACACATGTCATTTAAACACCAAGATGTTTGGCATTTCAAAGACAGGGAGGTGTTTAATACACAGGGAGGTGTATTATAATAGCATGTTAGCTATTCTACCTGAGCTACAATGTAGTATTATCATTCTAAAATGTGTGTACACATATGCTTCTTTAAGGATGAGCTAGTCTAGTACAGACTGAAAGGTAATGGTTTTAAACATTAAGACTGATAAAGACAAACTGGCTTATGGGTTTTTACTATCTTTGAATGTTTAAGGCAAATTCTGTTTCAGAAGTGTTCCAAGGAGCCTTCTACTTGGAAAGCCTAAAAATAAATAAATAAAATAAAATAAATAAATCCACTATTTATTTTGGTTGTTGAATAAAGCTGAAAAGGGGCTTGGGGAGGGGGAGGTTACTCCTTTCATTAAGTCTTTGCTTACTGGGAGGAGAAGGAGACTCTGTGTTTCCTAAGCAACCCACAAGATGGAGTTTGTCCATCAGTGAGGAAAACCTTTCTGGAGCTCTCTGGTCTCAGTGTTATTATACTGTAGGGCTCTGTGTTTTCTTTCAGTAGACAAAGGGAATTCTGCTCCATTTCCTGGAGAGGGTCAGTGGACTGAAAACCATATAGAGTCACAATGGGAAATTAGGAGACAGGGACAATAGGAACATTCACAGGTCTAGAAACCTTCTCCAGGCCCGTGCGGTTTTCTTTCCCTGCAGATGTAAGGACTATGTAAAGAGGTGTAAGGGCATGTGAAGTCTGACAACATTTTGAATACCTAGGACATTTGAATGCCTAGCTGTGGTTTGTGATTACGGTAAATTAAACAGACATCCAGAATGTTCAAGCTTGTTATAAAAGATCAATTTGAATCCTGATGTACTGAACAAAACTGCATCTTCACAAGTGTCTAACCTCCATGGTCATCTTGTTTAACCCTTAGCATGCCATTCAAAGCTCCCTGAAGTCCCTAGCCTGGCCACCCTCTATTTCTCTTTCCCAACACCACCTGTTTATAATTTGGGCTTTTCTGCCTTGATAGTGCCACTTATGCAATCTTCCAATTTTTTTTTAAATTTATTTCTTATTTTTTTATTGTCATCACTAAATCCTCTCTATCTACTTAATGGGAGCATTTCTTTTCTGTATTTATTTATTTATTATTTATCTTAAAATGGATTTTAATTATACCGAGAGAAGCAGAGAAGATAGCAGATTGAACAGTCGAAAAATCCATTTACGTTTATAGGTCAGATTGTGTTATAACAAATACAATTAGGACTCCCACCTCCGCAGAAGTAAACGCCTGAGAACCCAGATTTGGCTGGGAACAGAGTGCTTTTGCTAATTGAAAAGATCGGTTATTAGGGAGGAACTATATAAACTCTTAAAATGGCCATTTCCACACCCAGGTAAGAGTAACATCCCAAATGTAGCTTCCTCTCCCTCTTCTCCTCCCAGCCTCTCCCTCTGTCAACCCTTCTTCTCACTGCTCCCAAGAAGGGGAATCCTCAGTAGGAGCATTTCTAAGCTATTGGAGTCCACAGTGTAGTCTACCATCTTTGAACTCTCTACTACCTTTGTTTATGTAGGTCCACAATTACTTAGGCAAAATGTACTTTAGGATTTAGACTTTAATATTGCAGAAAGTTACAATGATATGCTGTCTAGCATTTCAGTAGGACTTTGAGGACCATATACATTCAAGTTCCTTTATAGTTGTATCATAAAATATGAATTTTAATATAAAGCAAGGTAAAGATTATAAAAAAAATTCTCACATAAGTTCAAGATCAAGCTTTACCACCAAATTGGGTATCAGAAAATTCTTTTAGTTTTCAGAGATTTCCGAATTTCAAGGTTAAAGCAATGGTTTCTGTACTGTTCCAACCAAACTGTAGCATGGATTCCCTCACCCCAAATCTCACTGCCCTTGCCACTAGATCCCACTGCAACCCCAACTCCAAATCATAGATCAAATGCAAGCTATGTCACAAGGTATGTACCCAATTAATGGTTATCGAGCCTCTGTCTTGGATGTCTGGGGCAGTGGGTGGGAATATGAGTAGATAATAGGATCCATTCCCCAGAATCCTTCAGCTGGGGAGTGATGGCCCATTCCTGTAATCCCAGCACACAGGAGCATGAAGCAGGAGGGACAACACAAGCTTGAGGCCACCTGAGTTATTCAATGTGGCTTTGTCTATAAAACAAACAATAAACCCCTCAAACCATAAAAAAATCTTTAATCTGACTTTAATTTCTAGTGATTTTACTTGACAAATGGAGGGTAGCCAAAACAAAGAAAACAAGTTATTCATTCAGGTAGTTGGAAATAGCAGTGGAAGTACAAAGGTCTAGACATTAGGTTGCGGGAGGTACCATTACCGTATTTTTTTTTAAAGTTGCCTTTATTTTATGTGTATGGGAGTTTCTTGCATGTATGCCTGTATACCATGGCAGAAGGGGGCCTCAGGTACTCTGGAATTGGAGGTTAGAGGTGGCTATTAGCCACCACACTGGTGCTGGGGACTGAACTCAGATCTTCTGGAAGAGCAGCCAGTGTGCATAACCACCGAGAGGTCTCTCTGTTCCCTAGGAGCTAGCATTCGATTAGAAGCAGCTACCCATTTTCAGGAAACTGCTAGCTCTTTTCTTTCTTTTCACTCCAAGCTCTTGGTCAAACAGGACTTCTCACTCCCTGACGAGAACACTTTCTATAAACTGGATGTGGTAGGCCATACTTTTAATTCTAGCACCCGGAAGGCCAAGGGGGCGGGGGTTGTATCTCAGTGAGTTTAAGGCTAGCTTGGTTTACAGAGTGAGGTCCAGGACAGCCAGGATCACACAATGAGACCCCGTTGTAAGAGACAACACTAACAACAACCCAAAAAAGCTACTGACTTCCTAGGCCTCTCGATGTGGATGTTGATCATTAAAGACTCCAAGGGCTAGTCCTGGCTTTGAGATTAAGGTGCTGTACGAGGGAATGAGTTCTTACAGTTTTCTAGGCTTCTGCTTTCCCTTCTGTCAAACGGGAATGATAGCAACACTCTGCATCATTCCCACAGTGAAAGCTGCGAGGGGTGGGGGACAAGAGCACCTATGATGGAAGGTTCTTTAAATGTAAGGTCTTGCAACAATATTCGTGAGTTTATCTACCTATCATCTAGGTAAGTGATTGCTTTCACTTATCACTCATTAGATGTTAGTTCCTTTCCCATTGAACCCCAACCATCCTATGAGCCCAAATAAAATGCCTCCTCTGCTATGGAAATGTAGAGGTTCCTTTTATATAGCAGCTTGCCTTGTGTAGATGCCACATACTTTTATCTCTATATTTGATCCTTACAACAACACTGATTCTCACTTTTAAAATGCTTTCAGATTACATCATTTGTTAATTTTATGCTGGAGGGAGGGTGGGGAACATAAGCACATCATGTCTCAGTGTGTGTGTGTGTGTGTGTGTGTGTGTGTGTGTGTGTGTGTGTGTGTAAGTCTGAAGACAACTTGTAGAAATTGGCTCTCTTTTTTACAGAATATGGATCCCAGAGATGGAACTCAGGTTATCAGGCTTGGTATCAAGGGCCCTTCCATACTAGGTTATTATTTTTTTTTCCAAGACAGGGTTTCTCTGTGTAGCCCTGGCTGTCCTGGAACTCACTCTGTAGACCAGGCTGGCCTCGAACTCAGAAATCCGCCTGCCTCTGCCTCCCAAGGGCTGAGATTAAAGGCGTGCACCACCATGTCCCTCTCCTGCTAAGTTGTCTTAATGACCCCGTTTTATTCCAAGAATGTCGCCATCTCTAAATAAGAAATAATCCTTGTCGTCTAGAACTACTTTGGTGCCTCCATTTTCTGGGAGAAGAACTTTATCTCCAACTTTCACACGGACAGGCTGTATCTTTCCATCCTTTCCTTTCCCGCCTGACCTCACAGCCACGACCGTTGCTTGCAATACTTTTCCTTAAGACTTTTCTGGAAGCATAATGCCACCTTTGGTTACGGTTTCGGCGGCGCTCCTTTCAACCAATACTCTGTCAAAGAGCCGAAGAAGGCACTTCCTAAAAGCTTGTCCAGCCATGACTTGCGCTGCTGCAGCTCCGGACTCTGCACTCGGGCCGCATCTGCAAGGAGAGTCCTTCGGGCCGGCTCAGGACACGTGAAAACCCAGGTCTTTAACAGACTGGCCCAAGGTCACACGATTAATGAGTAGCAGTTACAGGGATATGGTCCGGAATGAATTCTTCTTAGCTTATGTAGTGCTTTGTTTTTATAGCCTGTGCTCCTTAACTTATAGTCTGTGTCTTTCACTAGACTGTGAGCTCTTGGGGGGGGGGGTTAGGTGTGATGTCTCCTTATAGACTGGACTAAACGACACTGAGATGAGATGGAATGAAAAGCAACAGGATGGGAGGCATAGATAATATAGTAGATAGGCCCAAGAGGTCCAGTTCTGTGGCCTCATGTCTTTCTAGCCAGTTCGACAGATGTTCCATCTATCTCTTCCAGTAACCACCATCAAAGAGTTGTTTGAGAATGTCAGGAATAGCCAGTATCTTTGTTTCTGGTATCTACCAATTACTTGTCCTATTGCTGCGACACAATCCTTGACAACAGCGATTTAAGAGAGGTAGGATTATTGCAGCTTACAGTTGCAGGGGACACAGTTTCATTATGCAGGGAAAGGTATAGCAGCAGGTGCAAGAGGCAGCTGCTCACATTGTAGTCAGAGGCAGGAGGCAGTGGTGGATGCGCATGCTCAGCTAGCTGGCTCCTTTATACACAGTCTGTAACCCAGCCCATGAAATGGTCCTGTAGTTAAGTGTCTCTGTAAACACCCACCCAGACATATCCAAAGGCGTATTTCCATGATGACTATAAGGTGTTTTGTTGTAGTTGCTTGCTCACTGTCTGTCTGTCTGTCTGCCTGCCTGCCTGCCTGCCTGCCTGTCTGTCTGTCTATCTGTCCGTCCGTCTGTCTGTCTGTCTGTCTGTCTGTCTGTCTGTCTGTCTGTCTGTCTGCCTGCCTGCCT
>JADRCD010040243.1:1004-13309 GCA_019843815.1 Montemys delectorum | reverse complement strand
TCCCCATATTTTTGGATTTCAATTGATTAGGATATGTTAGAATATTAATTTTCATATTAATATATTAAGAAAAAGTAATTGTCACTTCCTGTTGTTTTTGTTGTAAGAGGTGGAATTAGTTTTGTGTGGATTTGTTGAACGATTACCTTCTTGCTTCTTCTGGGGTGTAGTTTTGCTCCTTACGTTGATGTTTTCCATCTATTATCCTTTGTAGGGCTGGATTTGTGGAAAGATATTGTGTAAATTTTGTTTTGTCATGGAATATCTTGTTTTCTCCATCTAAGGTAATTCAGAGTTTTGCTGGGTATAGTAGCCACAAATGGGCTGGCATTTGTGTTCTTGTAGAGTCTGTATGACATCTGCCCATGATCTTGTAGCTTTCATAGTCTCTGGTGAGAAGTCTGGTGTAATTCTGATAGGCCTGCCTTTATAGGTTACTTGACCTTTTCCCCTTACTGCTTTTAAAATTCTTTCGTTGTTTACTGCATTTGGTGTTTTTATTATTATGTGACGGGAGGAATTTCTTTTCTGGTCCAGTCTATTTGGAGTTCTATAGGCTTCTTGTATGTTCATGGGCATCTCTTTTGGTTAGGGAAGTTTTCTTCTATAATTTTGTTGAAGATATTTACTGGCTCATTACCTTGGGAATCTTCACTCTCTTCTATAGCTATTATCCTTAGGTTTGGTGTTCTCATTGCATCCTGAATTCCTGGATGTTTTTTGTTAGGAGCTTTTTGCTTTTTGCATTTTCTTTGACTGTTGTGTCAATGTTTTCTATGGTGTCTTCTGCCCCTGAGATTCTCTCTTCTATCTCTTGTATTCTGTTGGTGATGCTTGCTTGCATCTATGATTCCTGATTTTTGTCCTAGGTTTTCTATCTCCAGGTTTGTCTCTCTTTCTGATTTCTTTATTGTTTCTATTTCCATTTTTAGATTCTAGATGGTTTTGCTCATTTCCTTCACCTGTTTGATTGTGTTTTCCTGTAGTTCTTTAAGGGATTTTTGTGTTTCCTCTTGAAGGGCTTCTAGGTGTTTGCCTGTGTTCTCCTGTATTTCTTTGAGGGTGCTATTTATGTCTTTCTTAAAGTCCTGTATCTGTATCATCACCATGCGAAGTGATTTTATATCTGAATCTTGCTTTTCTGATGTGATGGTGTGTCCAGGACTTGCTACGGTGGGAGTATTGGGTTCTGATGATGCCAAGTAACCTTGGTTTGTGTTGCTTATAGTCTTACACTTGCTCTGCATCATCTAGTTATCTCTAATCTCTAGTGCTACCTGACCTTGCTAAATTTGAATGGACCCTGTCCTTCCTGTGATCCTGGTTGTATCAGAACTCCTCAGAGTCAAGCTACCTCTGTGATCCTGTGATTCTGGGATCCTGTGACCCTGGGCTTGCTAGAGCACCTGGGAGTAGAGCTTCCCGGGGTGTTGTGGGAATGACTGCAGAGTTTGTGTCCAAGGTCTGCTCAGGGTATCAGCTGGCCCAGACAGACCAGAAGCAACCCGAGCCACTTGGCTGGCAGAGTTCCTGTTTGCCTGGGTCCTGCTGGTTCCAGTATTGGGACAGATGTTATATCCTCCTCACCTCTGATCCTGGGCGTATTAGAGCACCTGGGAGTGGAGCTTCCTTTGGGTGTTGTGGGACTGGCTGCGGAGCTTGCGCCCAAGGTCTGCTCAGGGCACCAGCTCAGACGGGAAGCAACCTGAGCCACTAGGCTGGCAGAGTTCCCATGTGACTGGTCCAGCTGGTCCCAGTTACTCCCAGTGTTGGGACAGATGTTGTGTCCTCCTCACCTCTGATCCTGGGCGTGTTAGAGTGTCTGGGAATGCAGCTTCCTCTGGGTGTTGTGGAGCCTGAAGGAACCTGAGCCACTTGGCTGGCAGAGTTCCTGTGTGCCTGGGTGCTGCTGGTCCCAGTTACTACCGGTGTTGGGACAGATATTATGCCCTCCTCACCTCTGATCCTGGGCATGTTAGTTGATTTCCTTTTTTAAAAATAGATATTTTTTTATTTACATTTCAAATGTTATCCCCTTCTCTGTTTTCCCCTTCCCAAATACCCCCTATTCCCTCCCCACTTCCCGTGTTCACCAACCCAGCCTCTCCTGCTTACTGGCCCTGGCATTCCCTTACACCGGGGCATAGGACCTTCACAGGGCCAAGGGTCTCTCCTCCCATTGATGGGAGATAAGGCCATCTTTTGCTACATATGCATCTGGAGCCATTAGTCCCACCATGTGTACTCTTTGGTTGGTGGTTTACTCCCTTGGAGCTCTGAGGGTACTAGTTAGTTCATATTGTTGTTCCTCCTAAGCGGCTGCAAACCCTTCAGCTCCTTGGGTCCTTTCTCTAACTCCTTCATTGGGGACCCCGAGCTCAGTCCAATGGTTGGCTGTGAGCCTCCACCTCTGTATTTTCAGGCTCTGGCAGAGCTTCTCTCAGGAGACAGCTATATCAGGCTCCTGTCAGCAAACACTTGCTGGCATCCACAATAGTGTCTGGGTTTGATGATTGAATATGGGACGGATTGCCAGGTGGGGCAGTCTCTGGATTGTCCTTCCTTTACTCTCTGCTCCAAACTTTGTCTCTGAAACTCCTGATTTCCATTGTAACATCCAACATCCACTTCTGCTTACTTTTCTTTCCCCTTACCTGTCTTCTATGGATTTTCTTTCATGCAGTTTTGAATCATTACTATTAATTGTTTGGAGGCTTTCCAACTTCAAACTGCTCAGGACCTATTATTGTATTTTTTACTTATTTTGGGGGATAAGGGTTGAGCTAAGGGCATTGTGTGTTTTAAGTGTGTGGTGTACTGTGGAGCTATGTTCCCAGTTCATTTTTCTTTTTAAGAAAATTCTTATTGAGATTAATTACATGACAGAAAAATATATAAATTGTGAATATACAGTTCAGTGCCCTTTTAAAACTAAACACCCATGTGTTTACCACCTAAACCAAGAAATTGAATGGTACCAGCAATGCTGTTACCTCATTTGTAAACAGACTATTTAAAAAAAAATATATATATATATATATATATATATATATGTATATATATATATATGGCATAGAATGTTCATTTGATAGATGCTTAATTTAAAACTTCTGATAAATTGTCTGTCTGTCTGTATATCTATCTATCTTACACCTATTGCCATAATCACCACAAATAATTAGTAGACTATTTTCATCACATATGCTGTTATCTTCTGCCACTTATGTCACTTTCCCCTTTGTCGCTACTTTTGTCATTATAGTTTGATTTTTCTATGATGTCATGTAAATAGAATTATATATTCTCATTTCTGATTTCTTTCACATCATGTTTTTAGCCATTCAAATTATTTATTGCATGTGTTAGTAGTCCTTTTGCTGAGTAATAATATTTCATTATATGAAAACATAGAGTCATTGATATGTTTACCAGGTGATGAATATTTAGGTTATTTCTATGAATAGTTATACTTTTGGGAGGCATGTTTTTGTGTTACCAGAAGTGGGATTGATTAGTGAAATAAGTATAATTGTAAAATTGTTGGATGTTGTGGTGCATACTTTTAAACTCAGGCGTCAGGAGGCAGATGCAGTCAGATTTCTATATGAGTGCTCAGGCCAGCCAAGCCTACATACTGAAACACTCTCTTAAAAACAAGGAAAAAAATTAGAAAACTTGTTTGACAGTATTGGCAATGTTGATAGTATTTTACATTTTTGAGAACAATTATTTGAGCCTTCTAGATGCTCTACACCCTCACTGACACATAGTACTGTGGGTTTGTTTGTTTGTTTGTTTGTTTGTTTTTCGAGACAGGGTTTCTCTGTGTAGCCCTTGGCTGTCCTGGCACTCACTCTGTAGACCAGGCTGGCCTCGAACTCAGAAATCCGCCTGCCTCTGCCCGCCAAGCGCTGGGATTAAAGACATGCACCATCACCGCCCTGCTGACACATAGTATTGTAATACTTAAATTTTTGTCATCTTAATGAGTTGTGGTATCTTACTGTAATTCCAGTTTTTCTCATACTATTGACTAATGATGTTGAGTATCTTTTCATGTATTTATTTGCTACCTATAATTAGTTTTAGTAAAGTTTTTTCATATCTTGTCCATTTTTGATATGACTATCTTTTTTATATGTCTTTGTATATTGTTGTTCTAAGGCGTTTATCAGATAGGTGTTTTTTAAAAAAGTATTTCATTCTGGTTTGATGTCTCAGTTTTAAACTGCCTTTTAAAAAATTATGTGTATGTGTGTGAGGGTGGCAGGTGTTTGTGCAAGTGGGTACAGGAGACCAGAAGAGTTTGTAGGATCCCTTGGAGCTGTAGTTACAGGTGGCTGTGAATTAAACTCCTTTCCTCTGGAAGAGTAGACTATTGAACTATCTCTCTGACACCTTGACCATCCCTTACATGCTCATACCCACACACAGACTCAATACAAGTAAAGATGATAAACATCTTTTTAAAAGGAAAAGTTATATCTGACTAATTTCAGTTTATTAATATTTTGCTTTTAAATTTTCCATTTTGTACTCCCATGAAAATTTTGCTCAACCCAATGCTTTCAAGCTGAAAATAATTCATAATTTCTTTTTAGTTATAAAACAACTATAAAACCATGTTTAGAAACTTGTGTGAGCACATATATACATTTATCTATTGTTTAGTGATTGCATTTTTAATCTTAGACAACATTAGCTGTATGGAAAAACTGATAGCTTTTGTTATGAAACCCATATGACACCTGAAATATTTGACTTAGTTTTAAATACTTATTAGCTGGTAGATTATTTTCTTTAGTACCTTTTTCATATAAGTAGTAAGGAAAAGGCTTATTAGATTGATTTATTATTCATAATTGTACATTATGGAAAGGTTCTATATAGGAATCTGTTAGATGAATATAGTTGTATATAGCACTTCACATGATATAGTTATATGAAAAGGAAGCATGTCAGTGTTTCAGTATCTTAGCTGTTAAGAATCTGGAAAGGACAAGTAAGGTGAGCTATTTCATTATTAGTTCCTTCTTAAAGAACTAAAGGATTGTTTTTTCAGTACATCTTAATCAGAACATGTGAAATGTATTCATTCTGTTACTGGAGCTACAAACTTCGGTCACTTATTAAGTTCTTCATAACATGGTTGCTCTACTGTATAGTTACTCTTTCTCCCTTCATAGCTAATATGAGGAGATACTCTGAGACTGTGTAAATGCCTGTGTTTCATCATACTTTTAATTTCCCAATACTATTGCACTGTTGTACTTGAAAATCTTAATGTTCTGATCTCTTGTTCTGAGAATTACCTATAAGTATCATAATTTGTGAGCAAATCAAAGTCTAATGTATGGAACTCTTACATATAAAGATGTACCTGACTATTATTACAAAGATATACAAGTTATTAGAGCTACCATGCTCTCCCCTTTTCTATGGATGTGAACCTTTCTATCACTGTCCCTTGTGCCAACTCCATTCTATTCTTTGTCATTAATACTGAAGTTAGTGAACAAAATAATAGTTTCCTTATGACATTTTTATACAGATATATCATAGTACTTTGTTCATTCATACCCTACCCTCTTCTCACCTCTGGTCCCATATTTCTTCCCTATTCTATTTTATTTTTTGTAAAGAATAAAGGAAAATAAGGTAACCATTTTGATTATTCAGGGACATTGTGGGCAAGAAGTGTGTGTCTTGTTATTAGAGTTGTAGTAGGTAATCCTGTCACCCCCACCTCAAGTATGAAGTAGAGTATTTTTGTTCATTAAAATATTTTACCCATCTGATGTGCTGGTGCATGCCTGTAATTGTGGCATTTGTGATGCAGAGGCAGGGGACTATTTTAGCCTCAGTTGTTTGAGAATCACTTGGATAGCGTGATGAGACCCTCTTCTCTAGAAAATGTAACTTAACACAACAAAACCCTAAAGAAACAAAATTTATGATACAATTTGTTCTGTATTGTAGATTTTGAAAGACTTATTGGGATCCAATTAGAATTCATAAATTTGCTTTTAAATATTGAATAAGAGCTTAGTTCAAAGCAATGTATTTGCATTTATATATTTAGTTTATGTAACAAATACAGTTTGTGTATTGAGGTTGTTATACAACTATTATTAGGAAGAAATTTATATACTTAGAAAACGAGTAATTATGTAATTTATTCTAATTTTAATAATTTTTCTCTGATTTTGTGTGTGAAAATATTTAATAAATTTGAAGTCTGTAAGGCTTGCTTTCTTGTAGAGCGTTTACCAGACTGTAGTGTGCGTACTAATCTACTGTGGGGCTTACTAAAATGCAGATTGTGACCCCTAACTTCAGTTTCTGACCAATTGGCCTGGACTAGTCAGTGAAAATTTGCATTTCTAACTGTTCCCTGGTAATATTGATGCTGCTGGTCCAAAGACCAGATTGTTATTCTAATATATTAAGCATATTTGATCCTCCTTTTTGGGCCTAGAAGGGGTGGAAGTGACTAATAATCTAAAATCTGACCATCAGTCACTACTGTCCTCTCTGCTCCAGCATCCTGGGCATTTCTGTCCTTAACATACTGTGTGAAGACAAAACCCCTATGAACAGAGAAACCCCCAAGTCTGCCATACTTCATGAAAGGTTTCTCTGCATCAGGCTTCCTGACTGTGACAATGCTGAGATTCCCAAAGAATACAAGACACTTAATGGAGTGGTGATGTGTCTTGTCTTGTTAGTAGCATATCTTTCCATTGCCTTTGATGATAAGCTTCCCAGAAAGCCAAAAAAAAAAAAAAAAAAAATGCTGAAAAACACCTGCAGCACACATATCCACTCAGTATTGTCTCATTCCAAAATGCAAGGGCAGAAAATAGTTCTAGTTCGATATTGCATGTGAACCAGTCTGAGGAGTTTTAGGTTTGTCTTTATTTTACATAGAAGCAAATATTTATATATTTATTTTTATTAGCATTCAAAGAAGTCGGTTTATTATAGCATTTTAAAAACAATTTTTTTCCATTTATTGAAATTATAGATTTTTATCTCACATAGTATATCCTGATTGGAGTTTTCCTTCATTCTACTTCTCCTAAGTCCTCCCCTCCCATCCTTATCTGCCTCCTTTCTCTCATTAGAAAACGAAAGGCTTCTAAGGGACAATAATAATACAAAATAAAATAAAGTGTGATAAAACAAAAAACTAACACATCAGTATTAGAGAAAACAAACAGAAGGAAAGGAGCCCAAGAGAAGGCACATGAAAGACACACACTTACTTGTACATGCAGGAATCCCATAAGAACACTAAAGTAGAAGTGATAGTATATCTGCAAAGGACTTGGTGCACACCCATACATGCTGTCTCAGTCTCTGAGTTCATATGACCATTGATCATGTTGATTTAGAGGGCCTTGTTTTCATGGTGTCTTGTATCCTCTCTGGCTTCTACACTCTTTTTGCCTCCTCTTCTGCAGGATTCCCTGAGCCTTGAGGGGAGGGATTTGTTGTAGGCATTGCTTTTAGGACTGAGTATTCTAAGCTCTCCCACTCTCTGTGTAATGTGTGGCTGTGGGTCTCTGTATTTGTCCCCATCTCTTGGAGGAAGAAGCATCTCTGATGATGGCTGAAAAGGCAGTTGAGTATAGCAGAATGCCATTAGGAGTCCCTTTATTGCTTTTTTATAAAAGACCAGTAGTATTTGTTTTACCCTGGTCCCTGAGCTATTCTATTAAGTCTTTGGTTCTTCATCACCCAAGCAGTGTTGGGTTCCATTGTACTACCGTATCTTACATACAGGACACCATTGTATTTCAAAGACTTTGTGACTGAGATGGTGTTTGATTTTCTTTTGGTAGTTTACAGATTTCATTCCTGTGCTAAAGGCACTAAAATGTAGAGGTGAAGGCTCTATTTAGGTACTAGTTTGACTTCTCCATGTTCAGTGAGTTGTGTAGATACTCCTTTTAGCAATGAAGGCTTACTGTTGCTGTGTGGAGAACAACTTATATTCTTGACAACAGCCTGGGTTGCTTGGAGATTTTTATGGGACCCTAAAGGACAATTAGATGTAACCCAATCCCAGTACTGGAAGTTCATTTGGTGGCAAGAAATGGCCATTTGTGATTCTGTCTAGCTCATTCTTTGGTTATTTCATTTAGATTACCCCCACATCTGTACATATATTTAGGGAATGGATTACAAATCAAACTTAATGTACTGTTTTTATGCAGCATAAAGGTTGGTTGAGAAGGGGAGCAGGATGAGGACACATCAGTCCTCCTTGGCCACAGCCAAGCATGTCTTCATGGGTGCCAGCAAGTTGCCCAGCTCTTCCTCCTTTCTCTTGGTGAAGATGTGTTAGCCCACCCCTTTCTTGATGAACTTGAGGTAGTGCTTGTTCTTGATCACCTTGAACATATCCTTGAGCCGCTTGTAAGTTGTGAAGCTGTACACTTCCTGTATCATGTCCTACATGAACTTGGTGTGCTTGGTGAGGTGCCAGAAGTGCTGGCTGTGCCTTGATTTGCTGATGTTCTTAAGTATGTTGTGGCTCTTGTTGAAACCCTAGGCAATGGGGTTTCAAGAGGGGTGGGGTGGGATATGAGTTGGGAGGGGGACTTTGGTTGCTGCTCTCTGATGGCAGCCAGGACAGGAAGCTTATGTAGCAATTTTAACATTAGCTATACTTTCTAGGTTCAGATACCAATAGACAAATGGCAACTCTATATGAATAGTGTGTGACTTAGTTTTTAGGGGACTTGTTTTACTAAGAGTGGGACTTCAGGTACAAAGTCATTTATATCCTTCCTAAAAGTACATTTCCATATAAGAAAAAGGTAGATAAGTTTTTTAACCCTTGCTCCATCCAATAAATAAATTTTTAGATTTGTGAGTATGTGTACGTGTGTGTGAGTGTGTGTTCAGGTGCCTGAAAAGCCAGAAATGACATCAGATCCCCTGGAACTGGAGTTAAAATGAATTGTGAGCCACTGTGTAGATGCTGGAAATTGAACCTAGACTCTTTGCAAGAGCAGCAAGTGTTCTTAACTGCTAAGCCATTGCTCTAGCCCTCAAGTATTTGTTTTGGGACAACAATCCTTGAAGTTAATTTCAAGAAAGAACAATTCCAAATGTAAAAAACTAAAGTATAACATTTGAAAATATTTGTGATACTGCTGATCTGTGAGAAGCTGTTATTTTTGTGTGTGTGTTTTTGTTGTTTTTTTGTTTGTTTGTTTTGTTAAAGCTCAGGATGTAGCAAATGCTGTCATATACTCTTTTGTTCTGTCAAGTAGATAGCATGATGACTGATTTCTCACTGCTTATTCCTGGGATCATGTGCTATACACATAAGTAAGGTAGGAATTGCCAGGGAACTAATATCATACTCCATTTCCTCAGCTTTTTAAAAACTATATTTATGCTGTGTGTATATGTGTACATGTATGTATACTTATGTATAACACAGAGTGCATGTGTAGATCAGAGAATACCTGGTAAAGGTCTGTTCTTTCCTTCCACTCTGTGGGTTCTGGGGAGTCAGTTTCATGTCAGTAGCTCTGTTCGCAGATGCTTTCACCATTAGCTATCTCATAGACCCTCTGCTCAGATTTCAACCAATGAAAGATAAGAATTGATTGTCTTCAGGACATTTCTAGAGACTCAGGACCTGTTGTGGTATTGAACCTTTTTTATTCACATGGCCAATTTTCAATTGGTGCTTCTTAGGATTACATGCCTGCTTTTGAGTGTGATCTGCTTCTGGGGAAATCCAAACTAAAGAGTGTATTTCTTTAAATAGATTTAATGTTTAAGCCAAAATTTGTTCAAAAGTTATATGCACATTATTTTTTGTTTTATGATGGAAACTAAATATAGCTATATTTAGTGCTGGAAAAATATGAAAGAATTTCCAGGTGTAATCTCCCATTCTTATAACTCTCTTTCTATGAGTTAGGTTTATTTTTTAGTATAGAATAGAGTTTATTTAGGGGCATGGAAAGGGGAGTTGAGAAGGGAGTAGAGGCAAGAAAGAGAAGGGACAGAGAAGGATACAGAGAGAGAGAGAGAAAGCAAGAGGGAGGGGAGGGGCCCTCCAGAAACACATGGTGTGGCGGGAAGGGGAGAGAGGGAGAAAGGAGTCAGAGAGAGAAGAGAGTCAGAAGGGGAAGGGGCAGAGCAAGTTAGATTTTTAAACTCCAAATTATTCTTACTTTATCTTGATAATTAGCCCGGGCTTATATTAAACTCAAAATTCTCGTTCCTCTAGATCCCTGGATTCCAGACATTTCCTTCAGAAGTTCTAAATTATTTCATTCTACTTTTACTTTTACTTGATTATTTTAAAAAAATCTGGATTTATGTGTGTGGGTGTTTTGGCTCCACTTATGTCTATGTAGCATATGTGTACAATGTCTGCAGAGGCCAGAAGTAGGAGTTGGATTCACTGGAATTGAAGTTATAGATAGTAACTGTAACAGGAGTTATAGCTAGCTGCCTCGTAGGTGCTGGGAATCAGGCTTGGGGTCCTTTAGAAGAGCAGTCAATGATTTTAACTGCTGTACCATCTCTCTAGGTCACTTCAGAATGATTTTAATGGGACCTCTTTTGGATCCTCTCTAGCAAAAAGGTTTTTCATAGAATAGTTTTGAGGCATATTTGAGGTAGTTTTAAATCTAATATACCATACCTACTAAGTACTTAATAATTGGTACTTAGTATAAAGAATATGCAAGTGAAAATAGTGCCATAAGTTTTTACAGACATTTTAGTCACAAATCTTAAGTTGTTTTTTTTTTTAAAATCAGAGGTACTATATAGTCTTAAGTAGCATTTGATATATTCGTGGGTTAAAGGCACTGAATTAGGTCATTAGTCATAAGAAGCTATTTGTTTAGTTTTGTTCGTAATTCCTTCTTTATTTCTCAACTCTCACAAGCCTGTCTTGAGGAAATACCTATCACTATTTTTTGGTGCTGAATATTGTTGTATAGTGCCATCGTCTGCATTGCCTTGATAGATAAATGTTGGAATCTCTTAGTTCATTTTGATGATGACCTTTCTAAACATAGCTGAGTGCTGTTTTACTTAAATTTAAAACTCAAATGCCGAAAGTACTTCAGACATCTTATAGGTTAAGAGTTGTAACCTCAAATGTGGGAACTGTGTCTTCTTTCTGTTCAAAAGCTCAGTGTATGGCACTTGGTAAATAACAGCTCCTTGGACCTACTTCCTTGTGTCTCTCTCTTGTTTCAGCGTGGTGTTCATGGTGGCATTGAGTAGTCTATGTTACCCCTGATCTAAAAATGAACTAAAAGAAAAAGAGGATATATATGGTAGAATGTATTTATCTTTAAAAATTTACTTGTGATTTGCATGTCCCCTGATTATTTTTGTTTAATCCTTGCTGTAATCAATTTTTGATAGGAAGGTTTAGTGTTCTTCTAGGTAGCTTCATTTTGTTTTCCATATTTAAAAAACTTTTTTTGCTTATGAAATATCAAAAATCAACATATGGACATTTGCAACTCACTTGAGTTACTCAGGGAAGCAAACCACTGTGAAAATTAGGCTCATTTAAATCTTGGTGTAGTTGGAAAAGGGGTATCCTAACTGCCTTAAATGATAATAGACAATAAAGCCTAGTTTTTTCTGTTTATGGCCTAGCCTCATTTCTGCCGCCATTATACGTTATATGTTACTTGAGTTACCAGTTCTCTATCACAAAGGAAACAGCAACAAAGAATAGCTGTTTCATTTTTTCTGCCAGGCCATTCTTCTATAATTGTATTTCTTATTTGCTGACAAAATACATGTTGACTCAGCTGTATCTGTGAAAGAGAACCATATTTTCTTGAACCTGACAATTAGAAAAAGGAAATATGGTGTCATGCATCTCGAATTGTTGTTAGGTAAAGTAAAGCACTTAGATGCCTCTACTAACCTACTGAGAAGCATACAGAATGTTTGTGGTTGTATCCTAGCTTTCTCCTTCCTATGCTTGAGTTTTGAACTAGACCTTTCCTTCATGTCTAGATGTCCTTAGGTATCCGTTCTTTATTTGTACTTTTGGTTTTCTACCTTTATACACATATACACTTATAGATACCACTAACATTTGTTTTTTCATTTGTTTGTTTGAGACCAGGATCCTCTGTGTAGCTTTAGCTGCCTTGGAACTCACTATGTGTAGACAAGGCTGATGTCAGTCTATCAGAGGTTTGCCATCCAAGTGCTGAGATTAAAGGAGTGAGCCACTCTGCTTAGCTTTTAGAGTATTGTTGTTAAGACAGTGCTGTCAAACAAGTCACTTC
>JADRCD010040236.1:1040-13886 GCA_019843815.1 Montemys delectorum | reverse complement strand
TGTATTCTGTTGGTGATGCTTGCATCTATGTTTCCTGACTTCTTTCCTAAGATTTCTAACTCCAGAGTTGTCTCTTTTTGTGATTTCTTTATTGTTTCTATTTCCATTTTTAGGTTCTGGATCGTTTTACTCAATTCCTTCACCTGTTTGTTTGTGTTTTCCTGCAATTCCTTAAGGGATTTTTGAGTTTGCTCTTTAAGTGCTTCTACTTGTTGACTTGTGATCTCCTCTAATTCTTCATGGGATTTTTTTGTTTCCTCTTTAAGGGCTTGTACCTCTTTACTGGTGTTCTCCTGTATTTCTTTAAGGGAGTTATTCATGTCCTTCTTAAGTTGCTCTATCAGCATTGTGAGATATGATTTTAGATCCAAATCTTGCTTTTCCGGTGTTTTGGGATATCCAGGAGTTGCTGGGGTAGGAGTACTAGGTTCTGATGAAGCCAAGTAGTCTTGGTTTCTGTTGGTAGGATTCTTGCATTTGCCTTTTGCCATCTCTTGATCTCTGGTGTTAGATGTTCTTGGTGTCTCTGACTAGAGCTTGTCCTGTCCCTGTCGCCCTGCGATTCCCCTGCGACTCCTGAGGCCTGTGCCTCCCAGATGGTCCCGCCTTAGAAAGTCCAAATACTTTCATTTATAAGTTGCTTTGAGGTTATGTTTTCAGAGTGTTAGAGTCCATCATGGTCGAGCAAAGGCATGGTGGCAGGAACAACAGAGAACTCACAATACCATTCTCTATCTGCTGCATGGTTGTTATTGCAACATGTAATAAATAGCTCAGCTACTTCTGTAAGCAAGCCTCCTACTGTATGCTTTCAAAAAATAAAGTACCTTGGTCATTGTCTTAGTTAGGGTTTGATTGCTGTGAAGAGACAACATGAGCAAAGTAATTCCTATAAAGGAAAACATTTAATTGGGGCTGGTTTGTATTTTCTGAGGTTTAATCCATTACCATCATGGTAGGAAGCAAGGTGGCATGCAAGTAGACATGGTTTTGGACAAACCAAGAGTTTTACATCTTGATCTGAAGGCAGCAAGGAGGAAATTGTCTTCCATACTGGGTGGAGCTTGAGCATATATGAGATGTCAAAGCCCACCTCCACAGTGACACACTTCTCCCAGTGAGGCCACACCTATTTCAACAAGGCCAGACTTCCTAATAGTGCCACCTCCTATGGGCCAAGCATTCACACTCAGGAGTCTATCAAGACCATACCTACACAAACCACCACAGTCATGTTGTCTCTTCCCATCAATAGACAAGCAACTAGGATACCCTCCAAATCTTCATGTTCCAAATTATCCTTGAACCATACATCTAACCCTCCTCACTATAGTTATAAACTTTGTACCTCATATTCTTTTGTGGGCTCATACAAGACATTGATGATCTGGCACCTTTTTGCCAATAAGGGCCTGTATATCCTGGCAAATTTCCTTTTGATAAAATGAAATTCCCTGAGGTATTTGACTTCTAGGTCAGAGGATTTGGCTTGAAGCCTTTTGAGGGCATCCTTAACCACCAGAGTCAGGCCTTCATTCAGTTCTAAGTGTAAAGAATACTAATATCAAAGTATTCAGAAAAACTGAGATTGTCATAGCATTCAGTAACTGCATCACTTGCCAGGCTTTCTGAATCTCCCAATCCCTTGCACTTTTAGCTTTGGGGACCAGGAAGGATTCGCTGAAATGATAGGTATAGTTTGGCCTGGGTAAGCTTTAGGCACAGGCATGGGAGGGGCTAAGAAAAGCAGAAGGGCTGAGGAAACAGTTTTTGGAAAAGCTGGCCCAAGATGAAGATAGCAGCAGAGGACTTGACCTATTATTATCATGAAGAAGGCTTAAAGCTGAGTTGGAGTGGAAGAACATTTGCATTAGCTGTGGTGGCAAAAGGAAAAAGTGCCCCAAATTAATTACACAGAAGATGATCTATAATCTCCCCTTCCTTCACACATTACTCTATTTGCTAAGTAGCTTTAACATAGAAAAAGATAGAAAAGCCCAATTATTAGTTCTGATTTATTGATTTATTTAGTGATTTTCTTAGAGCATTGCTTGTACTGCCTATTTACCAAGCATGACGTCACTTGTGACCTGAAACAGAATGACCCAGAGAAGCAGCAGGAGAAGTAGCTGGAAAAGGAGATGAAACAATAGGTTGTTGCCCTTAACAACCTGCTGACTGTTGCCCTTAACAACCTGCCACGTAAATGGCAGTAAAATTTTGCTGGCTTATTTGCTCCACCTTGTGGTTGTTGAATATAAGTGAGAATGCCAACTGAACTTGGCTTTCAGGAGCTGTCCTGGCTTTGATACAGCGGTGACATCTCTCTTCCACTCTCATTGGTGTCGGGTGCTGATTCCAGAAAGATTCTCACAAGAGCTATAAGCAGCAAAACTTCATGCAACAACTAAGCTTCCTGGCAATGGCAGCTCCTCAAATTCCTTTAATCTTCATTCCTGTGTTGTTGAGTTTGTGGTTATTTTATATATTTTAACTTAAAATATAATTATATCACTTGCCTTTTTCTTCTTTACTCCCTCTAGCTCCTCCATATTCCCCACTCCCAATTTTGTAGCTTCTTCTTAGGTTATTATCACTATGTATAGATATATATGCACAAAGACATAAATATAACCTCCTGAATCAATTTTTGTTCGTGTATATATGGTTTTGGATTTGACCACCCTATACTGGACAACCAACTAGGAGAGTTATTTCTTGGAGAGTCTCTCTCTCTCTCTCTCTCTCTCTCTCTCTCTCTCTCTCTCTCTCTCTCTGTCCTTCTCAGCAGTCATCAGTTGCCTGTAGTTCCTTATCCAGGGGTATGACACTGTAAGGATTTTCACCTTCCTGTGTTAGTATTTCCACTGATATTGTCACTGTTCTGATCTTTTTACATAACAATTTCTATGACAGACTGTTTCACAACATACTTCCTGGTACTCTGGCTCTTAAAATCTTTCTGACTTCTTTTTATTAATACTTCCTAAGCCATAAATGCAGGAACTGTGTTGTAGATGTATCCATTGGGGCTGGGCTTCCCATAACCCTCTGATTTCTGCATTGTATCCATGAATTAGTTGGGGTTCTCTAGAGAAACAGAATGGACAGAATAAATCTGTATACATTAAAACAAGAGTTATTAGACTAGGTTATTAGAGTTATTAGACAGGCTGTGGTCTGACTATTCCAACAATGGCTGTCTCCTGAAAGAAAGTCCAAGAATCTGATAGCTGTTTGGTCTATGAGGCTGGCTGGCTGAGATGGTCTTCAGTATATGCCAGAATCCCAAAGACATAGGCTCTTCTATGCCAGTGAAAAAAAATGAACTTGCCAGCTGCTTGGGCTTCAGTTAATTCTACATATAGTCAAGTTGACAACCAAAAATAGCCATCACAGTTCTGTTATGGCTTTTTGTGATAATTTCCATTTGCTGGAAAGAGAAATGTTTTTTAATGAGGGACAATAGCTACACATATCTACAGGTATAAAGATAAGATTTAGAAGGTAGCTAAGAATTATACTAGCAATTGCCATGGGCTGGCAAGTCTGGGCCTCCCTCAACCCATGGGGGGAACAGAGTCCTAGTCAGGCAGACAAGGCATTGGTGAAGAAATGACAAACAGACACAGCACAAGGGAGTACAGATTCTGAATGCAATTTGTACAAAGTAGAAATCAGGTTTATATGGTATACAGAAAACAGGGCAAACTACAGAACTCACGTAGGCAGGAGATGGCTACATCAAGGTCAGTGAGAACAAGCAGCCAAGTGAAAGGCAGAGGAGCAGTGGTGTCCTTCTTCTTGGGCTGGGTTGTCCTGGCAGCCCCAAGGTAAACTCTCAGGGTCTGTCTGAGGCAAGTAGCTGAAGGTCGTATTCTAGCATTCCTTGGCTGTAACATAGATAATTAGTAGGGGAAGCCCTACAACTTCTAACTTCTCACTGGCAGTAAAACAGTTTTTCTTTGTGTGAGACTTCTCTGATGACAAGTGCCTAACTGCTAGCTCTAACTCTTGAGACACCCTGTCTGGTAAGATAGCTTCTTAGTAAAAATTCCAAGCTAATTACACCTAGGAAATCTATTAGGATTATTGAAACACTGTGAAAGCCAGGAAACAATGTCCAATCTCAGTGTTAACTATAACGAAATATTTCTTAGGGCACCTTTATGCCTGAATAAAGAAAGCATGCAGATCTCTCCACAGACTTAGCAGAGATCAATCTGGAACACGTCTAAGTTAGGGGATGCCAGCAACTGACTGAAATACCCAGGAGACAAACTCCCTTTGGAGTCGTAACGCCTCTTGTCCATGATCAGGTTTTAACCCTGATACTGTAGACCTACTGAGGTAGACGAGTGTATGCAGCAAGTAATAGATTATCTTCTGAGATCCATGAACTCACTAGCCCCAGAAAATTGGCTAGGTTTCTAGTACCAGACATTGTTTCCCTCCTGTTGAGTGGGCTTAGAGCCCAACTAGACAGCTGGTGGTTATCAATAACATATGAGTGCCATTTACTGCACCTTAAAGGAAAGCTTGTCATACTGGCCACTACCTATTATGGTTTGTGTCACAGATGAGCAGAACTATTAATTGACTTCACAAATACCCTTACAAAGATAAATGGATAGTGAAATTGTGGTACATATAAACAATGGAATTCTATTTGTCTATAAATAAAAATGCAGGCCGGGCAGTGGTGGCACACGCCTTTAATCCCAGCACTTGGGAGGCAGAGGCAGGTGGATTTCTGAGTTTGAGGCTAGCCCAGTCTCTAGAGTGAGTTCCAGGACAGCCAGGGCTACCTAGAGAAGCCCTGTCTGGAAAAACAAAACAAAAACAAAAACAAAAAAATACAATTTGCAGGTAAATGGATGGACCTAGGAAAGATTATATTGAGTGAGAAACTCAGACTCTAAAAGACAAATGTCTGATGTTTTCTCTCATCTGTCATTCCTTGCTCTAAATCCTCAGGTATGAGCATACAACATGGAGTAACAACAGAAAACAGGAAAGTACAATGGGATCATAGATAAGTGAGGGGACTTGAAAGGAATACCAGGATACAGGTGATATGAAGTAGAAAATAGAGTAACAGAGAAGGTGCTCCAATTGGGGCTGAGGAATATCAATACTCAGTGAGAAGAAGGGGTAAATAATGTCAAAATTGTTTAATAAAGCCTCAAGAAATCTTTGCAATTTACCTACGGACTGGAGAGATGGCTCAGCATTTAAGAGTACTGACTGTTCTTCCAGAGGTCCAGAGTTCAATTCCCAGCAACCCATGGTGGCTCACAACCATCTGTAATGAGTTCTGATGCCCTCTTCTGGTGTCTGAATATAGCTACAGTGTACTAATATACATAAAATATATATAAATAAACAATTTTTAAAAAGATTTACCTAAAAACTCATACAGAATACATATAAGGAAGTAATGGCTCAGGCCTGACAATATTCCACACAAGAACTATAGACTAACAAAAAGTACCAGGCACTAGAAACCTCCTTTCAAATGGTTGGTCAGGATAGACCGAGTCCCAAAACAAGATAGACTATGGCTGTTGCTCTTGGTTGCCTCTCAGAGATTAAAAGTAAGTCTCTGTTACTGAGGATACTGAGCATTTGGGACACAAGGCTCAGATTATTGGAGCTGAATCTAATCTGAAAGCTTCATTCCTGTAGTTTAACTTCCATGGTACCAGTTCCATACATTTATGGACCCACAGAGTTTGTTGAGAAAAACCTCATCAGGATGAACCACTTCAAAGTGCTCTAAGTCTTAAGGAATCCAGAGAAAACTAAGTAGACAAGCAAAGAAAGAAGATGAGAGGAAGTTTTAGAGGCAAGGAGGGTAGCTCAAAAGCCTTATACGCAAATGGACAAGAAAAAAAAAAGGGCAGAAACTCCAAATATTGACAATAAGCATCTTTAAGAGATAAGAATCACCTGGCAGTTCTTATTTCCTACTACAGGCTTTTCAACCTAATAGTACTTCTGGAGAAGGAGTGGAATGAGATGAAATGGAGGAGGGAAAAGAAAAACCTATGGTAATTGGTGCCCGAACTCACATGTCATGAGTATTCGTTAATCAGTTACATCACACTCTGTCAGAGTACTGTTACTAAGTTGCCAATTGCCTCTTGTCTATTCTGGCTATTTTGAAGTCCAAAGATGAGGATATTCAACTGTGAAATTGCTAGAAAAGAAAGGCATTTACCTTCAAATTCAGAACAAGTTGTAAATATTTAATGGCCCAGCACTAGGGAAGGGTTAAGACATAATGTATTTGGAAGATGGCATTCCATTTTGCATTACAAACTCTTTTTTTTCTGGTTTTTCGAGACAGGGTTTCTCTATATATCCCTGGCTGTCCTGGAACTCACTCTATAGACCAGGCTGGCCTCGAACTCAGAAATCTGCCTGCCTCTGCCTCCAAGTGCTGGGATTAAAGGCGTGGGCCACCACTACCCGGCACACATTACAAACTTTTTAAGATAAGGAAAACAGGACAGGTTTCGGCGGTAGTTCAGTATATTTGGGAGGAAAAAAGTAAAAGCTGTTCATTTTAAGGAAAGGCTTTTGATATTTAAGCTCTAACAGTTTATGGTTCAGTTTTAAAATAACAGAAATTCATAGTTAAGATGTTAATGCATTCTTTGCAGCTTTTTAGATATGTAGAAGTATAATTTTAGTTTAAGAAAATGATAAATATAGATTTGGTTTGAGGAGTCTCCTCACTTTGCCTCACAGCCTCCCTTTTAGATGACAGGTTTCTAAAGACTGGTGGTATTATCTTTGATATGGTGCCAGTGTCACTTTTTTTTTTAAAGAAAGTATGCTACTTTTAGCTAATGCAGATTTCCACTAAATAAACTGTTAGGCGATGAGAAAGAAGGGAGGGCAGAGGATAAAAAATGAGAGCAGAGGGAAAAGAAGACAGAGTCATCTTAAACTGGATTAAGAAGCTCATATTAGGTAATCACAAAGTGGGTAGGTTCCCCAGGCCATCTTGTGAAGCAGTTATAGCAAAAACGTTAAATGGATGCAAAAACGATGTTTTTCCTTATTGGATATCATTTCCATGGCTAATTACTTCTATTGTGCTATGTAGATCTGATTAAACCACATCTCATTTAAAATTGATTGGAAGCAAAATCAAATAATATGTGAATAATCAGTTGGAGTTCAAGTTCAATTATTAGTCTAATATTTTCTCAGTTGAGGCCTACATTGCTTCAATGTGCATTTATTGTTACATGGAATGCACATGCAAGTAGAGGTCAGGCATACATAGTGGTTATTCTTCTCTATCACTCTCCAAATTTTGAGTCAAGTTCTCTCACTAAAACTAGAGCTCACCAATGTTGCTAGAGAGGCTGGCTAGAAAGTTCCAAGTACCTTCCTATCTCTGTCTCACCAGCACTAGTGTTACAGGCATATAACCACCATGCCTGTAATAAGGACCAAGGGTGCTCAATTTGAAGCCAGGTTCTCACACTTGTGCAGCAGTACAGCACCGACTGAGCAAACTCCTCAGCCCCAATTTGCTTCATTTTAAAAGCAATTTACATAATCATAAAATCTATTTTCAGTTTCTGGTAATATATATATAATATGGAAGGGGAAAATCTCACTGGGTCCTAACCCCTAATCAAAAACTCCAGGCAACTAAGGAATGCTGAGAGCAGGAGAGATAGTCTTCCCAGGTGTAAGCCTCCGAATTGATTATTCAATATGAATTGGTCATCTGTGAAACATACATACAACTAAGAATAACCAAAAGCTTGTAGTTATATATTTATGCATTTATATATGTAAATTATATGTATATATGTAACAATAACAAAGAAAAAGAGGCCATGAATTTAATACAATGAAGATATAAGAGGGATTTTAAGTAGGAAAAGGAAGGGGAAATGATGTAATTATATTTTAATTTAAAAATAAAAGAGTATACGCCTATTTTAGCATGCTTGAAAGTGAAGGGACTTATAGTAAATAGCAGGAACCACTAGTAATCTAGCCATTCTGAGAAAATTAACAAGAATTTCAGAGGTCACATCAACCACCAGAAATCCAGGCCACACAGACCAGATGACCAAAGAGGAAAGAGAAACCAAGGAACAAAACACCTATCCAACAAAGACAAACCCAGAAATCAGCTCCTACATCTAAAAGCTAGAAGGGCCTAGAAAGATATCTTACGGGTTCTAAGAGAACATTGTTCTCATCCCCAACTACTATACCCACAAAACTTTCAATCACCATGGATGGAAAAAACATTTCATGACAAAGTCAATATCTATCCAGAAGTCCAGCTGTACAGAAAGTACTAGAAGAAAAAGTCCAATCCTGGGAAGTTAACTAGATTCATGAAAACACAGGGACTAATTAATTCACAGCAGCAAAATCTGAAGAAGAGAAACACACACACACACACACACACACACACACACACAAAACCATCACTAACAACAATAAAAAATTAAAAATGACAGGAATTAACAATCATCATTGGTCATAAATCTCTCAATATCAATGGACTTAACTCCCCCAAAGAGACACAGGCTAACAGAATAATATACCAAACAGGATCTATCCTACTGCTGCATACAAGAAACATACCTCAACATCAAAGCTAGACATTACCTCAGGCTAAAGGGTTGGAAAAAGATTTTCCAAGCAAATGGAGCTAAGAAGCAAGCTGGTGCAGCTATTCTAGTATCTAACAAAATAGACTTCAAACCAAAGTTAATCAAAAGATATGGAAAAGGACATTTCATAAACAAAGAAAAACTCCACCTAGATAACCTTTCAATTCTGAAAGTTTTTGCTGAAAACACAAGGGTATCTACATTTGTAAAAGAAACAGTAATGAAGCTAAAAATCATACATCAAACATCACACATTAATAATAAAAGACTTCTGGCACATCCTAGAGATCCCCACTGACCAATTTCTGTTCTCTCTCCCCTGCTCTCCCTACACCTGCTTCCCTCTGCCCTCTTCCCCTCCCACCAAATTACCTTTCTCCTTGCACCTTCAATATCTGTTTTATTTCCCCTTCTGAAAAAAGATTCAAGCATCCTTCCTTAGACCTTGTTTGTTATTTGGTTTCGTTGGTTCTGTGGACTGTAGTATGGTTATTCTGTAATTTTGGGGGCTAATATTCACTTATAGGTGAGTACATACCATACATGTCCTTTTGGATCTGAGTTACCTCACTCAGGATGATATTTTCTAATCCCCTTCATTTGCCTGTAAAATTCAGAATGTCCTAGTTTTTAATAGTAGTATTCCACTGTATAAATGAACTTCATTTTCTTTATTCATTCTTCAGTTGAGGGACATCTAGGTTGTTTCTAGTTTCTGGCTATTATGAATAAAGCTGCTATGAACATAGTTGAGCAAGTGTCCTTGTGGGATGGTGATGCATATTTTAAGTATATGCCCAGGAGTGGTATAGCTGGGTCTTGAGGTAGAACTATTCCCATTTTTCTGAGAAACTGCCAAATTGATTTCCAGAGTGGTTGCACAAGTTTGCACTCCTACCAGCAATGTAGGAATGCTCCCCTTGCTCCACATCCTTAACAGCATGTGCTGTCCTTAGAGTTTTTTATCTTAGTCATTCTGATGGGTCTAAGGTGGAACCTGGGATGGGGGAGGCCCTAGGGAGCTATGGGAATGACTCTAATTAAGACTCCTGGCAGTGGGGAATATGAATCCTGAAATGGCCACTTCCTGTAGCCAGGCAGGACTCCAAGAGGAGGGCTAAAAACAGTAACCCATTCACAAAAGCCTTTGAGCCAAAATATGTCCTGCCTACAAGATGTGAGGGACAAAAATAGAACAATGACTGCCCCAAATTGAGACCTATCCCATGGGTGGGCAAGAATCAATCCCTGACACTATTAATGACACTCTGTTATGCTTGCAGACAGGAACCTAGCATAACTCTTCTCTGAGAGGCTCCACCCAGTAGCCTATAGAAATAGACAAAAAAGACCCACAGCCAAGCATTAGATGGGGCTCAAGGAGTCCTGTGGAAGAGTTGGGGGAAAGGGTCTTTTGGAACACCCAAAGAGGATAGGGACTCCACAGGAAGACTAGCAGAGTCAACTAATCTGGACCCTTGGGGGCTCTCAGAGACTGAACTACCAAACAAAGAGCAAGCATGGGCTGAACCTAGACCCCCTACACATATGTAGCAATGTGCAGCTTGGTCTTCATGCAGGTGTCCCAACACCTAGAGTAGGTGTTGCCTGCCTATGGATCCTGTTCTCCTAAGTGGGCTGCCTTGTCTGGCCTCAGTGGGAAAGGATGTGGAGGGGGGGAGAGCACACAACCAAAGGGGGGTGGCTGCCCCTTTCTCAGAGGAGAAGGGGGGAAAGTGGGAGAGGATCTTTGTGAGGGGGTAGTGGATGGAAAGAGGGCACTGATATTAGAATGTAAAGTGAATAAATAAATAAATAAATAAATAACAAATAGTGGAAGACTTCAATACCCAGCTATCACCAATAGACAGATTATCTAGACAAAAGCTAAACAAAGAAATAATGTAACTAAAAGACATTATAAACAAAATGGACCTAACAGATGTCTATAGAACATTTCACTCAAACACACAACACACAAACCCCACAAACAAATATAACTTCTCAGCACCTCACAGAACATTCTAAAAAATTGACCAGTCACATAGCAACTCTCAATAATACCAGACAACTGAAATAACTCCCTGTATTGTATGAGACCACCACTAATTAAAGCTGTATCTCAACACAGAAACAGCAGAAAGCATACAAACTCGTGGAAAATCAACAATTCCCTACTGAATGATCCTGGGGTCGAGGCTATAATAAAGAAGGAAATGAAAGACTTCCTATAACTTAATGAAAATGAATGTACAACATAACCAAACTCATGAGACACAATGAAGACTTATGCCCCTTTGTTGCATAAAGAGCAGATTCAGTCCCTTTCTATTCTGTAGTATGCTCTCTGCCATGGAGTCACAAGAGAAAGTCACATAGCTGGTGGATGCTTCCAGCTCAGATAGGTGTTGATAAATCTGTTGGCTTGGGAGCTTAAAGTTCCGATCACCAGTAACAAGTGCAGGAGTTTCCAATCCTATGAATCTTCTATTCCCAATCCTATTATCGGGAGTACTGGCACCTGGTATGCTCTGATTGAGGAAGTTTAGTGCAAAAGTCTTAAAAGTTCTCGGCCTCCTTCTGAATAGTAATACACTTGAGGAATCAGATGCAGAAATCAGAAGTCTGGGTAGGATTTAAGTGATCTAATAACCATCACCTTAATGGTACCCAGATAGGAATTATCATCTAGTAAGGTATCAACAATATCAGAGCCAACAGTGATTAGCAGAAGCAGAAGGGGTAAAGGTCCTGTGATGGCTGACATCAGAGTTACCACGTAGATGGATTCTAGAAATGAACAGGACATCAATCATAGTTATTTTATCTCAGGTTCCCCCCTTTTGTACTGTTTACTTAACTACAACCAGATTATAATTCCAAATTGTTTGTATAGAAATAATAATTTTCTCCTAAAGTCATAGCATACCTCTTTGTTCTGCATAAAGCAGGCCAGTGCCCTAGCATATTATAGAACTATTTCAGTTAATGAATCTACCTGTTGATAAATCTGTGCCTGTAGAGAAATTTTAATCCAGCAGCATGGCAGCTGTGGCAAGGGATCACATCCAAAGAACATCTACAGCTGTGCAATATAGCTGATATAAACCAGTCTAGCTGATGTGACTGATCCCTCTCTTCATCTGGGTCAGCTAACTAGATGCTCAGATGAATGACCCAATGCCCCAGCCTTTGACTAGCCTTTCAGCCTTCCTGGGCCCTGACAGCAGACACCCTAGTTCCAGTTAGAAGTAGTTACAGAAGGGAACACATCATGCCTTGTGCCCCTAACAGGCTGAAATACTAAGTCAAAAGGAAACTCTCTGTCATAGGGGGCAAAATGGCTACCTAGAATGCCAATTGGTATACCTGAAAAGTGGGCCATGTAAATGTTGCTCTTATTTCCTCTGATGTTGGGATGTGATGAAATACATACCCAAGCTGTGCGAATACAAGGCTTGGGCTGAACCCAGAGCATTACTTTCTATGTTCTAACTAGAAATTGGCCTAGCTCAGGAAGCTTCTAACCTCTGTACAATCTAATCTTCCAAGCTGACTAATTCAAGGTGGTTTCTCTCACCTTTTGGCTAAATCATGCAGCTTGGAACATCTGTCTGTTCCCTGTTGCATTTACCCCACCTTTAATCCCAAACCATGGCATCTAATTGAGGAGCAGACAAAGTGATGAATCAGAGAAAGATTTGACAGAATGAATCAGAGATAGGATACACCCAGCTCTTATAAGCACAGACAGTAAAGAGAGGCTACTTAAGACCAGTATAGGAAGAGAATTGAGTTCAATACCAATGGAGCAGTTCAGTTTGGTGAAACTCAGTTGAGTACATTTGAGTTCATGAAATTCTGTTCAGTTCTGTTTGGTTTGTGCAGTCAGGTCATTGTGGTTCATTTCACGAAATTCACAGCCAATGTCCTGTCTGCCCACAGTTTGGGTAGGGTCCCAGCAGCAGGTGAGGCACTAAGGCACTCTTACCCAGTGATTAGCACTACCACAATTCAGGTGGTGTAATTGTTGCCATGCTCCATCATCTTGGAGATCTTGCAGGGTCACTGCTGGGAGCTGGCGTCTCTGTCATAGCAGGCTTAAATAACTTAAATGTCATATTCAACAGGTTTCTCACAAGCGTGTGTGTGTGTGTGTGTGTGTGTGTGAGAGAGAGAGAGAGAG
>JADRCD010040224.1:413-13740 GCA_019843815.1 Montemys delectorum | reverse complement strand
ACTGACTCCCCCAACTGACTTGCAGCTCACTGAACAAAACTCAACTCTGCTCAACTATATTGTCTTCACTTTCCCTGCAATGTTCTAACTATATGAAATATACTATCTCTGACTCACTCTGTCAAATCTTTCTCTGATTCATCCCTTTGTCTTTCCCTCAATTAGAAGCCATATGGGATTAAATGTGCATACTAAAGAATTCCAGCCAGAGGGATTAAAGGTATGTATAAAGACTCTGTTTTCATTCTAGCCAGATCATGCAGACCTAGAAGGTATTTAGATGCAAACTGTGCAGCTATGTTGCTGGATTAAAATTCCTCTACATTGTAACATCTACAGACTTTTTTTTAGTTTGTGAGAACATGACTTGGGTGAAACACTGCCAGTCTTTCTGAGCAAAACTAGGAACTTTTGTAGTTATTGGATTTTAATTTGGGTGTAATTCTATAGGATATACTTATAAAATCAAGGGCATAAACTGCCTTACATTAGACCTACCTCACTATTTGGGGTAATGTTTGAAATATGGTATGACTCTTGCATACATTTAGGAGTTAACTGAAATATATTTGGTTTTCAGCCTTGCCACTTACAAAGATAGGGAACCATTGTTATGGTTATTTCCTCCCTATCTCTTGATCCTCCAGTTGCAGCCACTCCATCCATCTGTCCATCCATCCATCCATCCATCTATCCATCCCTCCATCATCTATCCACCTATCCATACTATATATTTTATTTCCTTTTCCTAACAAGACATGTCTTTGCCCCTAAATGCAATACTCTATACCTAATTCCTGTAGTATTATGGATTGTAGCTTGGTTATCACAGACTTAACTGCTATTATTTATATATAAGTGAATACATACCATATTTGTCTTTTGGAGTCTGGGTTTACTTGCGATGATTTTTTTTCTAGTTCCATCCATTTAACTGAGAGTTTTATTGTTTAAAATGGCCAACTAATACTTCATTGTATAAATATACTAATTTTGTCTATACTTTGGTTATATGCCCAACATTTGTATAGCTACTTCTTGAGGTAGGTTCATGCTTTATGAGACATCATTACACTGGTTTCCGTAGTAGCTGTCCATGGTTGCAGTTCCTTCCAGCAATGGATAAGTGTTACTCTTACTCTACATTCTTGCCAGCATGAGATATCATTTGTTTCATTGATCTTAGTCATTCTGACAGATGTAAACTTGAATCTCAAAGTAGTTTTGATTTGCATTTCCTTGATGTCATGAGATGATGAACAATTTTTAAGGGTTTCTCAGGCATTTGAGTTTCTTTCTTTGATAATTCTGTTTAAAACTAAACCCTATTTTTAATTGGCTGATTTGTTTTCCTGATATTCAGATTTTTAAGTTTTATTTTTATATATTGGAAACTAGCCCTCTCTCAGATGTGCAGTTTATAAACATCTTTTTTTATTCTGTAGAATGCTGCTTGGTCCAAATTACGATGTCTTTGCTCAATAGAAGCTTATCAGTTTCATGAGGTTCCATTCATCAACTATATATCTTAGTGATATGCTAACAGTGCTAACATTGACCCTTTTCCTGTATCAATGAGTTCAATAGTATATCTGGTTTTACATTGAGGTCTGTGGTCAATTTGGAATTGAATTTTGTGCAAGGTGATAAATAGGATCTATTTGAATCTTCTAAACATCCAGTTTGACACCACCATTTGTTGAAGATACTTTCTTCCAGAGTGTATTCTTGGCTTCTTTATCAAAAATTAGATATCCATAGGTATATGAATTTATGGATTTATGTCTGGGTTTTCAATTCAGTTCCATTGATCAATTTGTTAGGTTTTGTGCCAACACCATGCTGCTTTTATCACTATAGCTCTATAGTACAATTTTTAAGGCAGGAATGGTGATACCTCCAGCAATTCTTAGTATTTAGGGTATGTTAGCTATACTGCTTTTTTCTTTCTTTCTTTCTTTCTTTCTTTCTTTCTTTCTTTCTTTCTTTCACCCTTTCTTTCTTTCTTTCTTTCTTTCTTTCTTTCTTTCTTTCTTTCTTCCCCCACCTCTGCATATATGTGCATCTGTGCACTTCAATATGAAGCTAAAAAATGTCCTTTCCTAGTCCTGCACATGTACATCTGGGTCTTCACATGGGTCCTGAACAATTGGTGTTAGGGCTGTCCCAAAAGCTATTACCTGTCTGTGGGATATGTTCTTCTAGCTGAGCTGCCTTGTTTGCCTGCAGTGGGAAAGTGTGTGCCTAGCCTTGCAGAGACTTGATGTGCCAGGTTGGAAGGAACTGGAGAGGTGGGCTTTACACTCTCAGAGGAGAAGCAGAGGGGGCACGTGGAGAAAATATTGTGGGAGGGGTGACTCAGAGGAGGGTCAGTGAGTGGGATGTAAAATGAATACCTTAAAAACTTTTCCTTTCAAAATCTGTGAAGAATTATGTTAGAGTTTTGCTGGGGATTGCAGTGAATCTGTAAATTCATTGCTTTTGGAAGGATGGATATTTTCATAATACTAATCTTCCTCTATGAGAATGTTGAAACTTTACATTTTTCAATTTTTTTATAACTGCTTTAAGATCTAAAGTTTTATGATATAGTCTTTCATTTGCTTTGTCAAAGTCGCTCTAAGAAGTTTTATATTAATTGAGGCTAAAGGTGTTGTTTCTCTGATTTCTTTCTCAGTCCATTTATCATTTGTACATAGGAGAGTTACTGATTCCCATGGATTAATTTTTTTACTTAGCTAGTTTTCTGAAAGTGTGTATCAACTTAGAAATTTTGTAGTGCAATTTTTAGGGTCACTTATGTATGCTATCATATCATCTACAAATAAGGATACTCTGACTTCTACCTTTCCTATTTGTATGTGGTTGATCTCCTTTACCTGTCTTATTGCTCTAGCTAAGACTTTAAATATTATATTGAATATAGAAAGAGTGAGCAACCTTGTTTTGCTCCTGATTTTACTAGAATTGATTTGAGTCTTTCCTCATTTAAGTTGATGTTGGCCATGAGCTTGTTTCAAATTGCCTTTATTATTTTGAGGTGTGTCCCTTGCACCCATAATCTTTCTAGGACTTTTATAGTGATGGAATGTTGGGCCTTGTCAAAGGCCTTTTCTATACCTAGTGAAATGATCATGTGGATTTTATCTTTCATTTTTATAATGGTAGATTACATGTATTTATTTATTTATATATGTTGAACTGTCTTTGCCTCTCTTGATTGATCATGGTAGATGATCTTTTTGATGTGCTCTTTCTTGCATTCTGTTTGCAAATGGTTTAGTGTCTGCCTCTATGTAAGGTGTTTGCAGCCCCATAAGAGGCACAACAATAAGTTCATGAATAAAACTGAAGGGAATATGGGGATAAATACCTAAAATTAAAGGGCATTTGAAGGGTAATATGGAAGCCTAATGCAATAGACAATTTCTAAAAATATATACATATATTAAGGCAATGTAAGTGAAATCTCCAAATAATGGTGGAGGTAGAGCCCCTACTAGCCATCTCTTGTAACCAAATGAAGCTTCCAGCATCAGGTTATGGTTCCATCTAACTGAGTTATTGGCCAAAGTGGTCTCATTGGAGTCCTCAAACAAACCATACTGTTGTCAAGACTGTAGGTTGCTATCCACCAACTGATGGAAAGACCATAATACTGAAGACAACATGTAGTGGCTATTCCTGGTTGTCAACTTGACTATATAGGAAATGAACTACAATCCAGAATTAGAAGGCTCTGCTTCACCTGCTTGCCTTGTAGAACTGAACAACTGCTGGATCCTTGGACTTCCATTCACAGCTGCTGCCGATTGCTGTTGGGAGTTGATTGTTGGGAGTTGGACTACAGACTGTAAGTCATCAATAAATTCCTTTACTACATAGAGACTACCATAAGTTCTGTGACTCTAGAGAACTCTGACTAATACACAACATTTACACAACTTATTGAACTTGGGGGTATAGGTCTGGTGTCTATACAGAGCCTTCAACCCTTTGTTCTAGCATCTTGGGTAAAAGAAGGTATTCTTCATCTTATCAAAAGAGAATTGTAAACACCAACCCAGGCCAGAAGATATTTGATTTATAATGGTGTTCTATTTACAAGATATGCTAGGAAAAGGGTATCACAAATCATATTCAACCAACATCTGATTTGACTTAAAGCCCACTTCACAACCTGAAACTGCTTAGATAACAAAAACAAATGAACTAACAGTCAGACAAAAAGTCAAACAAAACTTAGAATAGATAGCTCAGGGTCCTAGGATAAAATCAAATACTACTGTTCTATAAAAGCAAACAAGCTGACTTCTAATAGCATTCTACTATACTCATAGATCAGTGCCTTGCTCAGCCATCATGGGAGAAGCTTCCTTCTGTAAATACAGAGAACGAGAACCAAACCATATTCTGAAAGTGAGAAACTTCATAACAGTCAGCCCTAAATGGGAAATCTCTATGAAGTCTATCCCCCCTAGTGCTCAGGGTACCCTGTGGAAGAGGAGTCAGAAAGAGTGTGAGAGTCATAGGGGATGGAGGATGCCAAGAAAACAGTGCCCTGTTTATCAACATGATCAAAGCTCATATTAACTCACAGAGACTAAGGCAGCATGCAGAGGGCTTGAGTGGGTCTGTACTAGGACCTTTGTGTCTATTTTGTATATATTTGTGTATATTTTAGCTTCCACTTTATTGTTTTACTAGGATTCCTTTATGTGGAAATGAGTGAATCTCTGTTTTTTGTGCCTTTTCTTAGGTTCTTTTCCTTCTGTTTGTTTGTTCTGTCCAACTTCAATGTGTTAGTTTTTGTTTAATATGATTATATTTTATTGCATATTATATTTTGTTTTATTACTATCCCTTAAAAGCACATTTATTTTCTAATGACAGAAGGGGAGTAAATCTTGATGTGAAGGAAAGTGAGGAAGAACCGGGAAGAGAAGTGGGAGGAGAAACCCAATTTGTTTTGTGCTATTTAGTATAAATTTGATGGACATTTAAATTCAATATTTAAATCTATGGTAATCTTCATGAAATGAATATTTGACCAAATTATTCCTGTTAGATACCTTTGATGGCTTCACTGTACTTTAAGTTAAATATAATCTAACTTTTTCAGGGGCTGGGCCAACCATGCATTTCCAGCTATAAGATCAATATTCTCAACCAGCTACTGTCAGCTATAGCAAGTTTCCTAAATAACCATTTCTCATTGAATCTAAAATATTTTCACTCACACCTCATTCTCTGTCTAAAATTATTTTTTTACCTTTGTAACTGATAATCTTGCAAATGCTGTATCACTGTGATGTTATCTTTGATTGCTCTTGTGTATTCTTCAATTCCCAGCCTGATTTCAATGCACTGGAGCAAAACACTTTCTCTACATCGCACAAAAAATTTATTTCAATCCATTCCCCCATACGCTTTCTTGTTAAAACCTGATGATACTATTGTAATTACTTGTTTATGTGTCTATCATTCCCAGCCTTTCTTTCTACGCCAAAAAAGTCTCAAGTGTATGAGCTGCTTGAAAGATACTAACAAATGTTTATTGAAAATATTATTGGAAACTTATATTGTTTAGAACTTAATCCAATTTCCTACAATGCATCCTAAATAAAACAGCCAAGATGCTGTACAGTTACTGAATGCTATTATCAAAGAACTTCAGAAACTCTTGTTCAATATTTTTCTCCTTTTCTACTTCTATTTGTTCTTTCTCCCTCTTCATTTTTTCTTCTCAAAGTTACTGTAGTTGTCATTGTGATAAGCAAACATTAAAACACACCATTTGACCATACTTTAATGCACAATTCAGTGATAAGTATAATCATATTGTTGTACAACTATCACCACAATTGTTTTCTAAACTTGTTTCATCTAGACATGCTGAAACTTTGTACCCATGAAATAATGCCCTCTTCCTTTTTGTTTTTTCAGAAATCCTTGGTATCAATCTTTGTGACTTTGACCTTTTTAGGTACTGAACTCACTCAAGAGCTTAAGTTTTCTAACTATCTTGTCCCAGTATAATGTTTCAGTGTTTGTCTATGTTGTACTATGTGCTCAAATATTAATAAAAATACTGTATTTATCCATTTAGTCACATATGAACATTTGAATTGCACATGCTTATAGGTGTGCAAATATGTTTGATTCAGCCAAATGAAAAAATTGTTCTGTAGAGTGGACAAAGTTCTCAAGACAAAAAAAAAAATGCAAATGGATAGTAAACACTAATGGTAGTTTTCACCACACTTAGCTGTCAGGGAAACTCAATCAACTCCTCTTTATGATTCCATCTCATCATAGCCAGAAGGACCAAGATTAGGTATGCAAATAACAAAAATGCTGGTGTTCATATAAAGAAAAGGGAGCTTCTATGTACTATTTGTGGGAATATAAAATAGTATAGTCACTGTGGAAAGCAGTGTGGAGTTTTCTCAAAAAAGAGAATTACCATAAGACACAGCTGTATCACTGGGAATACACCCAAAAGTCCTTTTATCTCACTATAATGAAACTTGCATGTCTAATCCATGTCCGTTGATAACTTAAACCACTATGGCTAGATAATGTCATCAATAGAAATCTCAGCTGATAAACTGATAAGGAAAATTTGGGACAGATGAACAAATGAAATTATGAAATTCACAGGTAAATGGAGCTGGAAAAATTATGTATCTCAGTAGTGAGTCACCCAGAAAGACAAATACTGCATGTTTTTTTCCTATATGGACCCTAACTTCAAATCCTTTTATATATATATTTAACCTGGAATTAAGGCCAGGAAACTGGAAATAAGGCCACTGTGATTGAAAACTTTGAAGGAGGTGCATAGTAAGTACAAGTAAAATGAAGAGACACACAGAGAGAGGTGGAGAGGGAGAAGGAGAAGGAGGGATGGAGGGAGGGAGGGAGAGAGAGAGAGAGAGAGAGAGAGAGAGAGAGAGAGAATAGGGTGAGGAGAGGTTTAAAAAGGAAGCATGGAAAGGGGAGAGGAAATGGAAAATGAGGTGTTAGTTGAAGGCATAACCAAAAAGAAAAGCACATAAAAAAGCTGTATGGAAACTTATGATCTTCCAAATAGAGGAAATAAATTAAACTAGAAAGCATAGCCAAGCACAGATGACATTAAAGGAGAGAGGCAGATACTAAATTAAATGTGGTAACAAACTTCTACCCCACCTTACATTATTCAGTTCACAGATAAAAGATGCACAACTTTTATATTTTTAATATGTTTTAGCACTAATACTGGGCAGATATCTACCATGCATGCTATTGGTATCTACTTCCCTATCAATAACTCCATATTATAACATTCCATGTTTCGTCTGGGCAGCTGTTAACTCCAATTGGGAAGCCCTCATGGCCATGTTTTTATGAGCTGCTTAACCCTTGGTATCTTCTCTCTCCACCTTCCTCTCTTCTCTCCTTTCTTCCACCTGAAAGCTAGGAAACACAAATCTTACCTATGTATGTTCAACTATAGGCTGTAGGCATCTTTATTTGCCAATCGGTGATAACTTGGGGCTCAAAGTTACACAGTATTACTTGTGTACATGAAGATTCTCTCATCTCTGAAAGCAACTAGGCCTTGGGGGCCAGTATTTAGCATTACAAGACATATCAAAGACCACACATCAACAGCTAAAGATTTAATTGGAGATTAGCGGGTATATTGGAAAGAAGACAGGGTTATGGAGGCTATTGGTCTAAATTAAAGATGAGATGCATAAAAAAGCCTTATGTAAATCCACTACTTCAAAACTAATTCAAAACTTGCAATACAATATATGGACAATGATGCTCCCAGGAGAAATATGTCATTATGTTAAAATCTCAGACCCAGGCAAGAAATGCCTCCCTACAAGTTATTGGTCAAGGAAGACTCTGAGACAACCCAGCAGATAATGGCAACTAAGGGAGGAAGAGTCACTCTCCTTTGCAAGTGTGGCTACTAGTAG
Organism: Montemys delectorum; assembly: GCA_019843815.1. Lineage (NCBI taxonomy): Eukaryota > Metazoa > Chordata > Mammalia > Rodentia > Muridae > Montemys > Montemys delectorum. The sequence goes on along the minus strand of JADRCD010040224.1, from coordinate 5,764 downwards.
ATTCTTCATGCCCCTTGGTGGCCATGGACTCATTTGGAAATGGACAGCACTAATTAGATTGAGTGGCTAGTTAATAAAAATAAATAAATAGAAAGGACATGTAGCTGGGAGAAAAATGGAGTGGGAGTACTATAGGGAATTAGGAGATAGTAAGAAAACTATGTTATACAGTTTCTACTTTGAATCCTGGAGATAGAAAGATCTTTTCCAGTTCTCTAGAAGATCAAAGTAATTCAGCTTGGTTCTTCAATTTTAAAAGACTTAACCAGCTCTAGGAGTTTCATCTCTATCTGTGGAACTGGTTTATTTCTTTTTCCCATGAAATCGATTCTATTCGTGAAAAGTGAATGAATGGTTTGAATGGTTGGATCACTAAGTAACTAAAGACACTAGAGAAAACTGATTTAAGCTGAAGTGATCTTTATTAAAATAGTAAAATATCAGTAGACCTATAATCTCATGAACACTGTGCAATCTATCCTAATTAACTTTATTGCTATCCAAGCTCTTTAGTGGGGGGTACCAAAATCAGTTCAGATTACCAGATCCTAAGTAAGGAACCTTGGTTAGCTCTGGGGTAAACCAAATATGGACACTGTAGTCTAGCTTAGTCACTGATTTTACTGAAAAGACAGATCTGAGGGAGGGGAGAGTGGGCTAGCAAACTGTTTTCAACTTCTAAACCCAGTGATATTTTTGTGGCGTGCGTCAGAGTCCAGGGACTCTAATCAACAAATCCATCTTGTTCACCTGACACCTAGTTCAGGAGCTTGCAGTTGCTATTTTTAGTAAGCTTCGTTTCTATTGCAAAAAGACAGTGATAAATCCATTTCAACTAAATCAGTATTTTAAGGGCCAAAATGCAGCCTATGTTCTGGTGGTGTAATTCTGCATTTTATTTGCTCAGTCATAAGATTTTTGATCTCCATTTCCTTTTCTTAAAATTATGCTTTATTTAGCTCACAAAATAATCTATTTTACTTATGCTATTTTCATGCATGTTTATCATTTTATTTTGTCCATATTTACCTTCACATTATTCCACTTTATGTCCCCAAATAGTTCCCCTTCTGACATATCTGTCCAGATATAGTTAAAGTTTGTGTGTGAGAAATTTTGATCTTTGTCTTTATTCCCTCAATCCCACTTTTTTGTTACTCCTCACTTTTTACCATTTCTTTCTCCCACATAATCCCACTTCTGCTTTCAGGTGGTGTCTGTGTGTGTATAATAATTGTATTCTATCTATGTGATATTGATGTTTCTTAGTCTCACTACTTTATTTTGCTCAATTAATGAATTATTCTTTAATCTACTTCTCTACAATAGCAAATTTTATTTTTTATGACTTAATAAAGGCTCTGTTGTCTATATATACACCACAATTTATTTTTATAATTTAAATAAAATATGATATAAATTTTCCCTCTTTCTTATCGCTGATACCATTTTCATGAATACTCTGTCCTAAATTCATGACCTCCTGTTCTTTAACCATTGTTGTTACATATACAAGTAAATGAATAAACATAAAAATGAAGCCTGCTGAGTATGCCTAGTGTTGCATGCATTTATATATTTCTAGGACTGAGCATTTGGCATTGAATAATCAATGAGGGGATTCATCCCTGGAAAAGACTAGTGTTCCATTTCTCAGTAGCATTTAATTGCTTGTACCATTTTTGTCTATGGATGAGACCCTGTGAGGTTTCTCCTTATGACTTTGGGATGTCAACAGTTACTGGATTTGTTAAAGTCTTCTTTAGGCATCCATATTATTGAGATTTTATAGATGTAACTTCCTCGACATTGCTAGGAGATACAATATCACAGCAGACATCCTGGTCCTCTGGCAGTTAAAATCTTTCTGCTCCCTCTTCCTCAAGCTTTCCTGTTTCTTTCCTGTAGGAGTTGTGCTATAGGTATATCACCTAGGTTGGGGCACTCTGTGATCAATGGTTCTTTGCATTTTGATTAACTGTGCCTTTGTGTAATGGTCTCTCCCCACAAAAAGAAGCTTCTTTCTCAAAGAGATATAAATTCAACCATGGGTATAAAGGTAAGTATTTAGAGTGCAGTTAGAAATTAAAATGGTTTAGTAAGATAGTGGTTGTAAATTCTCTAAGATATACAGTTTGTTAAATTTACAATTCTGAATATGATTTCCCCCTGGTTGAACAGACTTTGACTCCAATTAGACAGCTGCTGGTTAATATGAACATATATGTGCTCCTGTTGAACTTTTAATAAGATCTTAATATGCTGATCAATGTTGTGCTTCACAGGTATCATAGCTGGGTAGTATAGTTGATAGTTGATAGTTGATAGTTGCTTTTCTCACTTAGCTTGCAGTTTAACTCCTGGTGCTACAAAAGAAAGTCCACAAGGAGGAAGCTATCAGATAAGACCCAGCTCAAATCCTCTGAGTCTTGTGCCCAAAATGTGTGGTACTTTCAACAATAGGTACATACCTTTAACTTTCAGAAGGTAATCAAGGACAACAGCAGTAGCATATAATGATTTAGGAGCTTCTTGGACTCCTCTTAACCAACAACTTCAAATAAGGTTTCACATATCCAATACTGCGTGGGGGTCTTATTAGGCAGTCTCTGGCCCTTGAGGGAAGATTATCATACCAAATACACATATATAAGTTTGTATTCTATGTAATTTTAGGTAAATATAAATTAATAGTTGACTATTTTTCAATCATCATTACTAGTCTTTTAAATTATTTTATTTTTGAGATTATAATATACTACATCATTGCCCCCTTTTCTTTCCACCAAGTCCTCCCATGTACCCCTCACTAATCTATTTCAAATACATGACTTCTTTCTTCATTCATTATAGTTATGTGCATACATATACATTCTTTCCTAAATACATAATTTAACCTGCACATTTTATGTGATAGTACTTGTATGTATGTTTTCAGGGCTGACCATTAGATATTAGATATCCAATTATTGTGATCTTTCACAGGGAAAACTATCTCTCCCACTTTCAGTATTGTTTACTTGCCTATAGTTTTGTGTTGGATTGAGGACTCATGTGCTTTCTCCTGTCCACATTACCATATCTATTGATGATGTGCTTGTTAAGTTCATGTTGTGGAAAGTTTATGAGTATAGATCATAACAGCCCTAGAAGACAGAATCTCGTAGCATACTCCCTAATCCTCTGGTTCTTACAATCAGTGCAGGAGTTATATTATAAACAAATCCATTGGGAATGAGTTCCACAGATCTGCATTTTGATAATGTGTGGTTTCTTAAAATAGTCCCCATCTATTTCAAATAAAAATTTCCATGATTATGGATGAGGACTACACTTACTGGAGGGTATAAAGACAAATATTTAGAATGTCTTTAGAGATTATATTAATTTACTGAAGTCCATTCTCTTCCAAGATTCATGGCATCCCTAGCCATGGGTATTTCCTAGATTTGTAGTATCAGGAATAATTTTTTTCTTTTTGAGTGGGTCTTATACCCAATTATAGAACAGTGTTGAATGGGTCTTATATCCAATTAGAGAGCAGGTAGTTCCCTTTAAATTTCCTTGTTTCTACACATACTGTAGGACATGAAATAACATCTGAAAATTTGGAGCTGGAAACTTCAGATGAAAGAAAGTATTTAAAATTTGTATTCCTGGTTTTTTGATACCTCACTCAATATAATATTTTCTAGTTCCATCTACTTACATAAAACATTATGTTTTCATTTTTCTTTTTTACTGGATATTTTCTTTATTTACATTTCAAAAGTTATCCCCTTTCCTGCTTCCCCCTTCCTCCCAGAAAGCTCCTATCCCATCCTACCTCCCTGCTTTTATGAGCATGTCCCTGCACTCACCCACCCACTCCCACCTCCTGGCCCTTGATTCTCATACACTGGGGCATCTATGGAGCCTTCATAGAACCAAGGGTCTCTCCTCCCATTGATGCCTGACAAGGTCATCTGCTACATAATCAACTGGAGCCAAATGTACTCCTTGGTTTGTGGCTTAGTCCCTGGGATCTCTGAGGTGTCTGGTTGGTTGAAATTGTTATTCCTATGGGGGTGCAAACACCTTCAACTCCTTCAGTCCTTTCTCTAAGTCCTCTTTTGGGGAGCCCATGCTCAGTCCAGTGGTTGGCTGTATGCATTCACCTCTGTATTTGTAAAGCTCTGGCAGGGTCGCTCAGGAGACAGGTATATCAGGCTCCTGTCAGCATGCATTTCTTGGCATCCACGACAGTGTCTGGGTTTGGCAACTGTATATGGGATGAATACCCAGGAGGGACAATCTCTGGATGGCCTTTCCTTCAGTCTCTGCTCTACACATTTTCTCCATATTTCCTCCTGTGAGTATTTTGTTTTCCTTCTGAGAAGCACGAAAGCACCCATACTTTAGTCTTACTTCTTCTTGAACTTCATGTGGTCTGTGAATTGTATCTTGAGTATTTGGAACTTTTGGGCTCCAACATACTTTTTTGTTTGTTTATGATAATTACTTTTATTAGATATTTTCTTTATTGACATTTCAAATGGTATCGCCTTTCCTGGTTTCCCCTCTGAAAACCCTCTATCACCTCTCTCCTCCCCCTGCTCACCCACCCACCCACTCCTACTTCCTGGCTCTGGCAATCCCCTACACTGGGGCATAGAGCCTTCACAGGACCAAGGGCCATCCTCTGCTACATATGCAACAGGAGCCATGAGTCCCACCATGTGTACTCTTTGGTTGGTGGTTTAGTCCTTGGGAGCTCTGAGGGTACTGCTTAGTTCATATTGTTGTTCTTTCTATGGAGTTACAAAACCCTTCAGCTCCTTGGATCCTTTCTCTAGCTCCTCCATTGGGTGCCATGTGCTCATTCCAATGGTTGGCTGCAAGCATCCACCTTTCTATTTGTCAGGCACTAGTAGAGTTTCTCAGGAGATAGCTATAACACTATTCTGTCAGCAAACACCTGTTGGTATCCAAAATAGTGTTTAGGTTTAGTGACTGTATATGGGATGGATCCCCTGGTGGGGCAATCTCTGGGTGGTCATTATTTCTGTCTATACTCCACACTTTGTCTCTGTAACTCCTGCCATGGGTACTTTGTTCCCCTTTCTAAGAAGGACTGAAGTATCTACACTTTTGTCTTCTTTCTTCTTGAGTTTCTTGTGGTTTGTGGATTGTACTTTGTGTATTCCAAACTTCTGGGCTAATATCCACTTATCAGAGAATGCATACCATGTGTGTTCTTTGTGATTGGGTTACCTCACTCAGGATGATATTCTCCAGGTCCATCCATTTCCCCAAGAATTTCATAAATTCATTATTTTTAATAGCTGAGTAGTACTCCATTGTGCAGATGT
>JADRCD010040220.1:4844-20604 GCA_019843815.1 Montemys delectorum | reverse complement strand
GGTGGTGGTGGTGGTGGTGGTGGTGGTGGTGGCAGCAGCTAGTTATAAAGACCCCAAATTACATGTATGAACTAGCCACAAGATGTACCTCTGTCCTGGCACCCCGGGCAGGGTTGGGTACTGGGAGAAAGAGAATGTAGTGACTGCTGAGGAGTGGAGTGTTCCTCAGTGCGGTGGTAAGACTCCTCTAAGACTGGATGTGGAGAGGCAGGAAAGCTGTTTTCTAAAAGGAAGGATCAGAACTAGCTGCTCGTGGTGGGCCCTTTATGTATTTTAGTGGCCAGGAATGATGATGCTTTATTTCCTGAAAAGTCACCACTGGTTTTTTTTGTTTGTTTGTTTGGGTTGGTTTTGGGTTTTTTTTTTTTTTTTTTTTTCTAATCAGTGGAAGAATAGAAAAACAGAGAGTTGGCCCTGGAATTCGTCAAATTCACATTTTTCTTCCTTTATATTTATTATATATGTATGAGTATTCTGCCTATATATATGTATGTGTTCCGTATGCATACCTGGTGCCCTCAAAAGTCAGATGAAAGGCATTGGGCCACCTAGAACTGTAGTTGTAAATGGGTTCGAACCATTGTGTAGGTGCTAGGATAGAATCCAGGTCCTCTGCTTGAGCAACAAGTGCTCTTAACCACAGAGTCATCTCTCCAGCCCTCAAATTCACATTTTTTTTTCATAAAACGAATTTTGCTTATCATCCTTGTCATTGTCATCATCCTTGTCGTCATAGGGTCTGAGTATGTGGCTCAGATTGGCCTCAAACTTGCAGTACTCTTCCTGCCTTAGTCTCCTGAGTGCTAAGATTGCAGGTTAGTCCCATCACACCAGGCTATAAAACGGATTCTGTTTTCTTTTAATTTATTTAATTAAAATATAATCACACCATTCCCTCCAAACTAGTTTTGATCATAGTTTTTTAGTTCTTTAAACAGTTTAGACTTTGTGTAATGATTCCATAACTAACACATCCTGTTTGCATTGCACATTTTCAGTATGGAGGTGTACTTCACATGCGTTATAAATTAGGTCTGTCAGTTACCCTTTGCACACATGGTCCAAGTCCACACACTCCTGTATTTAGCCTCGCAGCGCAGCCTTCTCCTCTCCACCTCGCCACCTGCCCTTCCCTGCCCTTGCTGATTCTTCCTTTTACAACTCCACTGAGCTTTCCCACGCTTTTGTAGAATACCCCACGCACCTCTTCTCCTGGAAGGCTGCTTCTCTTCGAAGCACAGTTTAACTGTCTCCATCATGGTGCTCTTGATGTTCTTCCTACTCTGTAGGTAGAATTAATTGTCTTTACTTCCTTCTCCCCAGTGCTGAGGACAGAGCAATAGTCTAGGCAAGTGCGCTACCGCTGTGCTACATCCTAAGCCTTTGACACTGTTTCAGTGTATGTTTGTTTAGATGCATGTACATGCGTACACACATATACATACATGCATGCATGCACGTAATCTTTAGTATTTGTTTTTTACTATGGCATTTCTTAGGTTTTTTGCTTTAGTAGTCTCTGGCTATTGAAGGTAGAAGATAGAAAGTGCATATTCTCAGCATTCTGTATTCACTGACTATATCAAATATAAGCATGATCCATGGTACTATCCCAGTCAGTGATAGCTAGAGCTGGGTAGACAGACAGACAAGTTCAACTAGCTCTCTGTGGTCTAGAAGAGGACAAACAAGAAAACACTCTTTGCCTCCCTCAACTCAGGTTGAGCAAAGATTTACTGAACTCCTCTAGGGATGTCTAGTATCCTGAAAAAACCAGAGACACAATGTTGCTGCCATTAAGGATTTTAAGAGATTAGGGCTACGACTCCCATATATGCTGTAACTATATAAACACACACACACACACACACACACACACACACACACACACAGCAGTTTGTAGTAGAGGACTGCAGTTTAAAGCAGCTTCTAATTGCTGTCAGAATTCTGTGGGAAGGAAGCTCTCTCTCCTGCACCACAAGCTACATAGAACCGTACTTCAGCAATTGACAGCCCTGGATGTGCCCCCTATGTAGAGTTCCAGTGTGGCAAGAGGAGACTTAACAGCTTTCAGCACTCAGTGGACAAGCGGTAAATGGCACTGCCACCCCCCAAGGTGGCCTAGTCAGAGAAAGTGAACCAAGGGGAAAATGAGCCAGGGTTCCTTGGAGCATTTTCAATGCTTTTAGGCTTTTTTCCACCCAGCAGGGAAATTCTGTGCCTTTATCTCTTTTTATGGAACTTTAAAAAAATACCACATACTCAAAAATGTTTCTTGAATATTAGTTTCCTATTGCTACTATAACAAATTACAACCAGATTACTGTCTTAAAACCACAGAAGTTCATTCTCACACAGTGTTAGATGGCAGTATCTGAAAAGGTATAGGTTGGGCCCCATTCAGCCTTGGGTTATAGGGGAAAATCTAGTTCTCTACCATGCTAAGGCCTACAGCTATGTTCTGTTTTGCAGTCTCTCTCTATCACCAATGGCAACAGTGTAGCCTCTTTGCTGAGTTCTTTCACTCTTCTTGTGTTCTATGTGGAATTACTCTCTGCCTTACTCCTAAGGGTCCTTTTGATTGAATTTAAGACCCACCTAGATAATGCAGAATGATCTCCCTCCCCATCTCAGGATGATTAGCTTAATCATATACATACATAGACTTCTTGCCACATGCATAACACTAGAATAGAGCCCAGGGATGAAGACCTGGACCCCTGGGCTAGAGATAGAGTGGTGGAGCACTTGCCTAGCACATGCAAACCCTAGCTAACATCTGTAGCACCACACACAATGCATGCATGGAGACAAGGACATTGTATGGGGGCACTAGCCTTCCACAGGTATATACCAGCATTGTTCTAGACCTGTGCTGTGCTTTTTGTATTCACTGCTTCACTGCCCTACTACACTGTAAATTCCTGGAACATAAAGCCCATGTTGGTTTTCCTTTCTAAGTGCCTTATATGTCTTCTTGCCTGTTGCTTATGAGAGATACCACATAAATCACTAATGAATAATATAAGCCAAAACTGTCACGTGGTAGAATTTAAATTAACTTCAGCAACCATGTGGGGAAAGAGGTTTTGGTATCTGAATAGTCAGATCCAGATTATCAGATAGCCAGTGTGCCTGCTGTGTGCTACACCCCTTGTTATTCAAGAGACAGTTGTGAGGAGGAGATACAGTGAGCAATCAAGAGAGCCTAGGCTGCCAAAGAATGGTGTGGTAGATGGCAAGTGCCACTAAGGAGCATGGATTGATGGCTGTCCCACTTAGGAGAAACCTCACAGGTTGTCTGCTATCACCATGACCACCTCGAAGCCTTCCCCATTGTCTCTTGTTGAAACACCTTACTTGATAGAGATGGAGAAAATGCCCAGTGGCAGCCAGCAGTAAAGCTAAGTAGCTCTAACCAAGCTGAAGTGGTGAGGAAGAAAATGCTTGTGCTTGCCTTTAGTCATTCATCCAGTATTTTGGGGGAACATACAATGTATTGGGCAGTATATTAACAACCTAGGATTTTACCAGGCATAGGATGCTAGGCAGAGATCAGCATTTGTCAAGTCAAAGAGGCATGTACTTACATTTAAATAATTAAGTTGCTGAGTTCATGTTATGTTCTAGGTAGTGATGCCAGATACCAGAATACATGTAGAACACACTGGTTGGGCTATCTTCTTGAAGAAGCTCATAGTTAGCAAAGGCTGATACATCAACTAACATGCTATCATAATGAGGCAGGGAGGCCTTTATCAGGCAGATGCAAAATGAAAGTTTGGTTCTTTTGTTCCTTTCTTTCCTTTTAAAGGGCAGTAGACATGCAAAGGTAGGAAGATTCAAGAAAACAGGACTTGCATCAAGAGTTTAGTATGTCTGGGTCAGTGGCAGAAGATACAGCTGGAAACTCCAGGGAGGGCTGGATCCTCAAGGACCTTGTGTATTGCATTAAAGTGTTTGGACTTATCCTGAAGGCAGTGGGAAGCCAGAAAAGATCATTAAGTGGGGAAGTGACACAATCAGATTTTTCTCTGACAAAAATAACTCTGGCAGGAGTGTAGAGGATGAAATCCAGGGGTGGTGAGACCAGAGGCCGGAAAGACTGGTACAGTCAGCCAGCCAGGGGGCGGTAATGAGGGAATCGGGAGGTTGGGCTCAAGAGAGCATTGATGAAAGCAGACTCAGAAAGGCAGGCAGTAAAGTCAAAACTGCCACGAAGGTGATAGTAAGAGGGCAGGAGGAAAAGCACGTCACAGTGCTGATAATAAGGACATTGTTGTTTGTGGTATCTACTGTTACCCATGTCCATCAAACTTTTTGTTGCAGTAATTAAAAGGAAAAAAAAAGTGACCGTATAACTTATCAGGAAGAAAGAGTTATTTTGGCTCACAACTTCAGAGGGTTCAACCTACAGTCCTCAGTGTTGTTAATTCTAGACCTGTGGTGAGGCAAAAATGGCATGGCAATAGAAATGTGACAGAGGCTACTCCCCTCTCGGTAGACAGGAAGTGGAGAAGGGGCCCTGAACAAGTCCAACACAAGGTCTTCCTCCAACTAGACCCACCGTGCTAAAGTTTTCAAAACCTCCCCAAATAACACACCATGTGAGGACCAAGCATTCAGTGAGCCTTTGGAGGGGGGAAACTTCTAATCTAAACCATAATGCACCAGAGAGGCAGGGTGCAGAGGAATCGAGCAGGGACAAGAATGGCGTGTGGAAACAGCAGCCCGTAATCCAACTGATATTACTGGACACCTAGCATGTGCTGTCCGCTGGAGGAAGTCCCTGAGATCCTTGGAGTGTCAAAGGACAAAGGACAGTGTTTGCCCTTCAGGAGCATGGCCTAGGGGTAAGCAAGGGCCGCAGAGGTAACGCAGGAGTGCAGTGAGTGGCATGCACAGACTGATGAAGCAGCCTTGCTCCTAACCCACGTGAAAAGAGAGAGGATTCCCAAAGAGCAATGTCGATGGAGGCTTCGGGAAACAGGAGCTCACTGTGAGTGGAGAGGGCAGGCTGATCTACACAAAGGAGACAGCAAAAGCCACATCAGAGAGGAAGGAAGGAAAAAACATGCTGTGTTCTGGTAGTTTAGATTCTAAGCAGTGCGGAAAGAGTGAAAGTTTTAAAGAGTAATATAGGGCTACATGGAAGTATTTCATGCATATGGGAGTGTTTACCCCTCCTACAACATATATGTGTTCTGGGAGAACAGCAATTTAATTGCAAAACTCAGAACACAGTGAACCCTCAAGATATTTGTTGAAAGTGGAAACTAAAATCAGGGATCAGTATGAGCGGCCAAGATCAGAAGGTTGTAATACTAATGCAGGATGTAATGACAGGCGTCTGACCCAGCAAGGCCTGTAGAAGGTTCAGAGGAGGTGTTCAAATGTAGAATATACCAAGCGTTTGTCCAGGTCAATGATGATAACTGCAGTAAATGTATGTCTGTTTTAACTTATCAGAGTGACAGCCAGCTGTGTCTGGATACTTCTGGATACCAGGGGTACAGAGAGAAGTAAGACATGCAGCCTGTTCCTAAGAAGCTCTCACCTAATGGGGCAGACAGACCAAGCCATGCAAAGATAAATATAGGAAGTGTTAGAGTGCAGAGCCTCGAGAGCACATGTAGGAAACAGCTACTTCACATAGAGGTGTGGGGAAAGGCTTTATGGTAGTGACATCTGAGCTGTTGTCAGACATGGAAAAGTGGGGGTTGGTAGGCAGAAGAGGGTGTATATGGTATTCTAGGATGCAGACTCACATACAGGAATGTGGGGGTTTGAAATAGCTTGGTGAAAAGTTCCATGGGGTCTAGCTACAGGAATGAGACTGTATATCATATGCATGACTGGTAGCTGATTGCAGGTGTCTCTAACCTGATGAAATGTGGACATACAGGCCTCCATTATCTCCACATCCTGCTGCTTCTATCTCCTAAATGGTCCTTGACTCCAGCTCTATAGTGTCTTCTCCTGCCCATGACTGCCCAGGCCTTCAGAAAGACTATATTATGAAAGAGTCCAAGGTCTCATCTGGGCTTACTGGGGGAAAATAAGGAGATCTACCATGGGTGGGAAGAAGAACCATGCCACATCCTGAGGCCACAGCATAGCATGCACATCGAGAATGACAAGAGCTGGTACCTTCAAGTCTACTTTTCATTGCACTAAGATGAAAGAAGAGGAGCCAGGGATGCGGATCAGTAATGGAGTATTTGCCTGGCGTATGGAAGATTCCCAGTCTAAGCAAAGCAAAACAAACCAGATCTGGCTGGAAATACTTATTCAGTAAATAGGTAGCTTAGCTCAAAGGTCAGTGCTACACATGTGGGGCTTGGGAATAATGTATATGCACAGCAGAGGTAGTTAGATTTATTTTCCATGGTGATTTCTATAGTGCTTTAGGCTTTGGAGACTGTAAGACATTTATTTGCAGAGCTGGGCATGGTGCTCTGCACCTCCCAGCACTCATGAGGCAGAGGTAGGCGGATCTCTGAGTTCGAGGCAGTCTGGTCTACAGAGTGAGTTCCAGGACAGCCAGGGCTACACAGAGATACCCTGTCTCGAAAACTTTTTTTTAAAAATGTTATCTTCAGAAACATATGTCAGTCATGGGATCTACAATTTGAATTTCAGTTCTTACACACCAACTTCATGACCTTGAGTAAGTCACTTCAACCTTCTTGGCCCCCTTTCGTCATGTATAAGAAAGAATTTCCCAATAGCACCTTTTTTGTGGGATAACTGTAAGGAACAACTGGCATATTGCACATAATTCTGCCACGGTAAATGCTTAGCAAATGTTGGTGAATTATTAATAGCATCATTACTCTTGAGACTATTAATGTTAAAGATTTAATTTGAATTAGGATCAGAAGATGGACAAGCTCACAAAGGAAAGCGAGTCTCGCAGAAGAGAAGAATGCAGTGACAGCAAGGGGCTAGTAGCCGATAAAGTTGTGGAAGGCTGAGTGGTACTGCAGCACTACAGACGGTGGACAGGGAGTTGCAGGGTAGGGGATCTAAGGAAAGAAACTGATTAACAAGGGGGTAAAAGACAAAGTCTTTTATAGTTACAAAGCAGGCCAAGAAAAGACAGCTATCCAAAGACCTATACGTGGCCTGTAAATAGGGAAGAGATACAGTTTCCCTAACAGTCAAGCAAAGACATGGAATTCAAGCCACATGTTTTTGGTATACCACAGTGTTATGCCATTGGTGCCAATGTGAATGTAAATTTTGTGGACTTCCCAGAGGACAGCTTAGCAATATGTACCAGAATGAAAGATAAGAGCTTCTATGAGACTTCAGTCTTTTGAGAATGACTAATCGTAAAGGATATAGAAAACTATATAGATTTTTTTAAAGGCATGCAATAACATTGTCCTGAGCATCATGATAGCAAAATTGATCCAAAGTATTCAATAATCAAATTGTTTACAGCTGATAACTACAACAGAGTACTAGATAGCCATTAAAAGGATGACACAGCTCTGAACTTAGAGATAGATGGTCCTAGTGCGGAAAGGTTATAAAATAGTTTCCTAGCAAACATGTTTTGTTGGTTTGTCATGTGAGTGGTAAGATTTCAGAGAAGTGTGTTTCTTGTTCCAAGTGTGAATGGTTGAGTCTTTTTCTCCTGAGCATGTTGTTGCTTTACAGAAACAGTAACAAGTGCCATGATGTCAAAGCAGCTTTCAGAAAAAGATAAAACTCCAATTTATAATACTTGTCAATTTGGGTGGTTTAAATACTCCTGAGGGTATACAGAAATAAGAACCAGCCATCATTAGCCAGTTCTGGCACACCAAACAAGAGAAAGAACTCATATATGTTTGCTAGTGTCAAATGTCACTTAAGTGGGTAAAGACAGAACCTGTCTGACACTGCACAGAGTTTAGGAACGGGAGTCCAGTAGGACAGTGGCAGGAGACCTCAGAAACAAGCCAGCAGAATGAAAGGCATTGTGTAGCAAACAGAAGGAAGAAAGGAAATGGAGAGTTGCTTCTGGGCAATATAGAATCAAGAGCAGTTTAATTTGCATGGGAATGTAGGGAGGTTGTAGTGGCACATGCCTGTAATGCAAGACTCTGGGAAGCAGAGGCAGGAGGACCAACATTCAGGCTAGTCACTGCTACATAGCCTGACCTACATGAGACTCTGTTTCAAATACATATAGAAATAAGTAAATACTTGAGAAAGCTTTAGAATTCATGGTGTATATACCAGAATATTCTTTTTTTATTTTTAAATTTACATTTATTTGTGTGGTGGCAGGGGAGGTGCACATACAAGTCAGTTCTCTGCTTCTACAGTGTGAGTTCCAGGATGGAACTCAAGTCGTCAATCTTGGTAGCAAACACCTTTAGCTGCTGAGCCATTTTTACTAGCCTACATGAATCTCACTGAGACAATTCATTCTTAGTTTGGGTGTTTTTTCTTTCTTTATTGTATTGATATTATTATAAATCTCTTTGAAGACATCTGAAAGTGGAGGTTCTGAGGAGTGTAAATGGCTTGCTGTAGGTACCACAGGTACACAGGTCTGTGTATACCTATTCATCTCCAGCCACTAAGCCCTAAGAACACCAAGATAGGTAAAATGTGCTTGCTAACACACACACATTCCAGCCAGTCTACAAGCCAGGTTCCACTCTCCCATCTTGCTTTTGTGAAGCAAGATGGAGCTTCATCCTTGATTAGGTGAGAAGAGAAGCAAGCCTAACTCTGGAAGGGAGTTGATTAAGGATGACGGTGAGGACTGGGAAGGTCTTCTGGTTGGCACTTAGAATATTGCTGGCATATTTTCAGGAGTATCCAAAGAACAGACTGAGGGGCAAATGAATGATGAGGAAATAAATGTGGGGTGGGAGGGAAGAACAGAAGAGGCAAGAGAAGAGGAACCTAGTAAAATACAAGGCACTTCCAAAGCACTTTTTATTTATTGTTCAAAGTGTGGCAACTTTGGCCAAAGAGAGCCCCGTCAAGCCAGGCCCTCCGTGTTCTATACCTCCCATTGCTTTTGCTTTTGTTTTTGTTTTTCTTTTGGATCTTTGCTTCTTCAAGGGAATAAAGTTGCCACAGTTCTCCAGCCCTGGACCTAGCTCTTTCTCTCAGGAGCCCTGGTTCCCTTCAGTAGAGAATGGCATGTCAGGACTACAGTCTAGACATTAATGATGGTCACTGCTCCTTTCACATGTTACTTTTAAGCCATTACTGTAGACTAACCTAGAAAGTATATACATATATGGATATGTGTTTATATAAGAAACATGTAATTAATTAAATAGACATAGATTATGCTTATAGAAAATCAATTACAGTAATTTTTGTGTCTATAGTGATATTCTGAAAGGAAGAGTGATCTTTCTAGGAGAATAGTGGCTAATAAATATGTAATAAAGATAAAATAGAAAATTCTGATTTTGCAGATCTTTCCCTGTATAATAATTGATTCTGCCAAAGATCATTGAGTGGATGCTAAAACCACTGAGGAAAAAGTTCTTCAGGAACAGGAAATTCACACAGTCTCAAATTATTACCTCACAGATTCCATACTAATTACAGAGGGGGGAATGCACATTTACAACGGGCAAAGCTTCAGTCACTAGGCTATACAAGTGATTCAACCCGGCATTGTTAATAGCAGACCAGCTGATCTAATGCCTCCTGGTGTGATGTAACAAAAAGCACACAGCACCACTTACAACATATCCTTTCCCAAAATGTTTACCCTGAATCTAACTATGAAGAAAGAAGTAGAAGAAGTGTATCCCCTATGCAGTTGGCCTGTGCTACACAAAGCTACTGTCATGAAAGGCAAAAGAAGGTTGAGTAAGGGTTCTGGATTTTATTTTATTTTATGTGCGTAAGGGTTTTCTGCATGACTGGTGTTCTTGGAGATTAGAAGAGAGTGTCAGATCCACTGGAACTGGAGTTACGGGTGGTTGTAAGATGCTATTCAGGTGCTGGGAACCAAATCTAGGTCCTCTGCAAGAGTAACTGGTGCTCTTAACTGCTGAGCTGTCTCCAGGTCAGAGGTTCTGGATTGTAGAAACTGAGTTCTAATCAAATGCAGTTGCCCCACTAATAAAGAAGGATATTTTATAATAACTGGAGAAGTTTAGAAACTGAAAAGGTAGTATTGTTGAATTAATGTTTATTTCCTTAGATGTGATAATCCTTTTTCTAAGAGGCATATAATAAAATAGTAAGGCAATACTATATTTATGGTTCGAATAATTCTGCAAAAACGGGGCATAGATAGGAATTAGTACTAATTGGTGAATGTAAAAAAAATGTACATGACTGCTTATGTTTTTTTTCTCTTAAATCTTCTCTAGATTTGGTCATTTAAGAAATAAAACTATTTTTTAATGGTTCCTGTTAAGATCTAGGAACATTTATGGTAGGATCTTATAAACGGTACTGAGAGAAGTTCTAAAAAGATGAAATTAAAACTTTACCTCAAACTACCTACAGACATGAACAAAACCTAAATGCAAGAACTAAGCCTATAACAATTTGTTTTTGTTTTTGAGACAGCGCCTCCCTATGTAGCCCTGGCTGGTCTAGGACTCTGTACATAAACTATGCTGGCCTCAACCTCCTGGCCTGCTTCCCCCACCCACCTCGCCCTGAATACTAGGAATACTCAACTTTTAGTAAAAGTACTAAAACTTTTAGTAGAAAGCATAGGAAACAACCATTGAGACGTTAGGGAGACTTCTAAGGCCTAATAGCAAAAGCATGATCTATAAAAACTGATAAATTGAACTGCGTCAGAATTTAAATCTTATACTTCAAAAGGCACCATTCTGAAGATGAAAAGATGAGCCACAGACTATGAGAAAATATCTACAAACCATATAACCAGTAAAGCTCTCATGCCTAGAATACACAAAAGAACTATTAACAATGCAGTTATAAAAAGACAATGTAATTTACAAATGAGAAAAATATTTGAGTAGATGAGTAAAAATATTTAAGAAAATACATGAAAAGATGTTCTGTGTCATTAACATCTAGGAAAAGACAGATCAAATCCACCATGGCATACCACTTCTTGTTCTCTAGAATGGCTGTAGTAAAAAGGATGCACCATAGAAGTTGGTGAGGATGTTGAACACCATTTGGTATCATTCATTGCTGGTAGGAATATAGAATGGTATAGGCATTTTGGAAAACAGTTTGATGGATTTTTAAGAAGGCACATATAAATGTATCATCTGTCCCAGCATTCTTCTCCCTGGAAATTCTTTCAGTAGAAACAAAAATGTACATATTTACAAAGATTTGCACATGGATGTTTTTAGCTCTCTTCATTGCAGTCAGAAAGTTGAAGAAGTCATGTGTGTATTCACTAGCGCATAAACAAGGAGTAGTTTGTCTGTATAATGCACTGTTTCCCAGGGATTAAAAAATTTGATGAAACACTGATATATGCACATGAATAAATGTCAACACCATTAAGACAAGTAGATATACTCTTAGGTATTTACAAATGAGTTGAAAACTTGTATCTATACAAAACCTACCCTCAAATACTAAAGCAGCTTTAATTGCAATTGTCTAAATCTAGGGGTTGGAGAGGTGGCTCCATGGTTAAGAGCACTGGCTGCCCTTGCAGAAGACCTGGGTTTGGTTTCCAGCACCCACATGACAGTTTACAAAACTGTCATTCCAGTTACAGGAAACACTACAACCTCTTTTGTCTTCTTTGGGTACTAGGCACACACATGGTGCACATACAAACATGCAGATAAAATATTCATATACAGAAAATAAAAATAAGTGAATCTTAGCCAGGTGTGGTGCCACATACCTGTAATCCTAGCACTTAGGGGGCAGAGGCAATTTGGTCACTGTGAGTTTAAAGCCAGCCCATCAGTAGCTGAGTAGGTAAACACACTGTATTATATCCATCCAATGGAAAATCATTCAGCAATTTAAAATGAAGTATTAAACCATGGGGAAAAAACACGGTAAAACCTTAAATACACACTGTTAAACAAATAAACCCAACCTGAAAGGCTATATTTGGTATGATTACTACTCTTTGACATTCTAGGAAAGGTAAAAGTATAAAGACTGTTACAAAGATTAGCGTAGCGGTTGCCAAGGACTCAGAGCAGAGGTGCTAGAGGAGAGAGAGATGAGCAGATGGTACACAAAGGCTTTCTAGAGCAGCGCAACTACTCTATATGACTTAGTGTTGGTAAACATATGGTATCATGTGTTCTGGAAAAAGTAAAGAACATGGTACTAGGCATTAACCCTAATGTAAACTGTGGACTTTAGTTAATAATAGCATCAATATTGCAATAAATGTACCATGTTAATGAAAGATGTTAGTAATATTGTAGTCTCACAGTGGGAAAGAGTGGGAAATATGTCAACTCTGTTCTATCTGCTTGAGGTTTTGGTTTGTTTTGTTTGTGGTTTTTTTTTCTTCTATTTTGTAAGTCTAAAACTATTTTTTTAAATACTCATAATTTAAAATATATATAGCAAGCAAAAGAGGCCAATTGTTAGGAAAGGCCAGACTGTCTATAATTGTATTTATAGGAAATGAACAGAAACGCAAATCTACAGAGAAAGAAAATAGATCCAGGCTTTGCGGAGTCTGTGAATAGGAACAGGGATTAGCTGTTAACAGGCATGAAGGATCTTATGGGAGAGATGAAAATGGTGTAAAACTAGTTCATAATGATGATTACACAGCTTAGTAAATGTATTAAAAACCATTATGCACTTCATAATACTGAATTTTATGGTCTTGAATAGTATTTTTCCAATTCCTATCATGATTCTAGCTTTTTATTTGACAAGCCTCCATATAACCCAGTCTAGCCTTGAACTTACTATGTAAATGAAGCTGACATTATCAAATCCTTAGCCACCATCTTCCAAGTGCTAGGATTACAGGTGTATACCACCATACCTGACCAGCTGGCTTTTTGAACAACTTGACAAACTGATTTTAAAAGCCATATGGAGTATCAGAAACCTATGACAACAAAAGTGCTTCTGGAAAAACAAGTTTGAAGTACTGGTACTGGCCTAGGAACAGAAATGCAAAGGGATGCCATGGAATTAAGTGGATAGAATTTAGAACTAAGAATCAGAAGTAAGTTAGAACATTTGTCTAACATGTATAAAACCCTAGGTTCAATCCCTAGTACTGAAAAAAAAGGGTTCAGAAGTGTACTTTCACATTTATAATAATTAATTTTTAACAATAAAATATTAAAACTTTAATAAAAAGACAAAAGATAATCCAACCATACACAACTAAAATATGAGTATGAGCCAAATGCAGTCCATGGTAAACACCAGTAATTCCATTACTTGGGAGGCAAACAAGAGGATTAGAAATTCAAGGGCAGCTGGGCAGTGGTGACACATGCCTTTAATCCCAGCACTTGGGAGGCAGAGGCAGGCGGATTTCTGAGTTCGAGGCCAGCCTGGTCTACAGAGTGAGTTCCAGGACAGTCAGAGATACACAGAGAAACCCTGTCTCGAAAAAAGAAAAAACAAAAGCAAAAACAAAAAGGAATTCAAGGGCAGTCTGGACTATGAGCAAGATTCTATCTCCAAAACCAATTAAAATAAAATGAAATAAAATCATAAAATATGGGTAAGGATTTGAATAGACTTTTTCCTCCCAAGGAAAAGACATAAATGGCCAATAAACACTTGAAAAAAAATGCTCAACATCATTAGTCATTAAGCAAATGCAAATTAAAACCACAGTGAGGTCCCTTTTCGCACCTACTGGGATGTTAGGTCCAAAGACATAATAACAAGTGTAGATGAGGATATGGAGGAGTTGGAATGCTTGTGTACTGCTGGCAGGACTGTAAAATGGTGCAGCCACTTCAGAAAGTGTGTGGCAGTCCTCAAAGGCAAGTGTATAAGTGCAGATGCATACCACCATCCTCTAGACATTTGTAAGGCCAAAAAGAAGGCCAGTGTGGCTGGAGTGAGCATCACAGACAGTGCTACAAGAGGCTAGAGAACTCGCCAGGAATCATGGCATGCAAAGACTTGGAGATCATGGCCATGCTTTGGATTGTATTCTCGATGTGATGGAAATTTTGAGAGGGGACCTCGGACCTTGGTAAGTTTATAACAGGCACTGTATGGAGTGGGGCAGTTTGAGAGAAGTCAGAGAATTCCTGAGCACTCTTGAAGGCATACTCCTGAGAGAGTCCTAACTGTTAGATGGTGTGTGTCTACAGTTGAATATTGTTGTCTTTCCAGTGTCACATGGTCATTTTAGCTTTGGAACTTGGAGGAAAATAGGCAGCTGCAGTTTGAGAAAACTGGCTAGGGTGGGTGGGCAAAGTAGCTCCTAAAAGTATATAGGTGGGCTCTTGCACAGAAATATAGTAGAAAGGAAGAACTCCTCTCTGCCTTTTGCTATCTCTTCCTGTGAGCAATTAGAAGCATTTAGTTGACTGGAAAAAGACCTTTAGTCAAGAGAGCTGGTGTGAGCTCTCAGTGACTGGGACACCAGGGTAAAGTGTCAAAGCTGACAACTCCAAGTAAGGTAGAGAAACCCTCCTGGTGGCTTGCTTTGCTTAGTCAAACTCCTCCCCCTTTCTCAGTAACAGTTCTGTCTCCCAGATTCCTTGCCTCACCTAGTTCTTTCTGGTGCACTTCAGTCCATTTTACCCTATATGGAAAACGTACGCAGTGACCCGGTGTACTCTGAGGTCAGCTTCCTTCTGAGCCTACCCCTCCCCTGCACAAATCCCTCCAGGAGCTTTCCATCTCTTTGGGAAGTCCAAATGCCTTGCTGCCCCCAAAGCACCATGGATTTGGTCCTGCATACCTCTTGTGGCACTCTGCCCTCCTGCATTTTCTGAGCCACCTTGGCTGTCTTCAGCTGCCCCCAGAGCCCAGGAAGGTTCTTAACCTTTTCTTCTTCAGTTCTCCTGCAGCCTCAGTTCCTCTGACAGAGAGGCTTCCCCATCTCGAAGTGCCTAGTTGGTTTTGGTTTTGTTTTACTTTTTAAGTCTTGGTTCTGGGGCCGCCGCCTCAGAGAAACTTTCCCTAACCAAGATGCCTAAGCCTATCTCTCCCATTATTCCCTGTCATGATTCTGTATTATTTTTCAAACCAATGTCCTGTTTTCTTATTATTTTTTTATAACCTATTTACCATCTGTTCCACATTTCTCCTATCTGAGGAGATCCTTGAGAACAGAGTATTAATGCATCTGATTCACCATTATTCTCAGAATATAGAGTTGTGTGTTGAGGAAGGAAGCAAGAGAAAGGCTTCTTTTGTTTCTCTCCCTCGTCCCTACTGCTAAGTAAGCCCAGTTCGCCCTCAAAATTACTCTTCAAATTGTGTATATACAATGAAATACAAGCAAGCCATCAAAAGAAGGACATTCTGCTAGCAACAACGAACAAAGATGAGTTTACAAACGCTAGCCAGACACAGAAAGACAAAAGACAAATACCACATGATCTAACTTAAATGCAAGAAACTAGGCTACAGTGAAGCTCACTGATAGTGTGCTTGCCTAGTGCTCTGAGCTCAATGCCCATTACACCAAAAGATGATATAGATTCCAAGTCAGCCTGACAGAAATGGAAAGTAGAGTGTGGCTTACCAAGGGCTTAGGGAGTTGTTGGTTAAGGGACAAGAAGCTATAGTTTCTACAAGATGAGTAAGTGCTGAGATCTAATGCATAGCACATTGACTACAATTAATAATAATTCATTATATACAGAATGTT
>JADRCD010040213.1:394-11692 GCA_019843815.1 Montemys delectorum | reverse complement strand
AAAAAAAATGACTTGGCATTATTCACATACCTGACTACCTTCTCAGTTCTCTGGGACAGCCCTGATTACCACCATTCAAACAGTTCAATAAGTTCATGACAACATGTAAATCCTTTAGCATAGTGTCTGGCACAGAAGATGCAATACATTTTTACATATTATTTGTTTGAGTAGGGGAGAATCATGATTCCCTTTACATTCATAAGTGAAGATATAATTGGAAGAGATCTTTCTTTACCCACTGAGTGGCACTGATGACAGACTATACTTGCCCATGTCATCTGGTTCACTGAAACAATTTGTTTAACTGCTCCAATGTTCTAGCCTCTATCTACATGGACTCATTCTTGCTGGCAAAGACTTCCTAGTTTCTACTAAGTCAATACAAACAGCAAAAAAGAGAGCATTACAAACACTAGATTATGGCTCTGCTTCTGTCACTGTCTCAAGTTTAAGGCAAAGTATCACTTATGGAAAGGTCATAAATGGACTTTATCTAGAATGAGATGATTTCATCATGTTACAGTGTGGAGAAACTTAGAGAATATATGGACAAATTACTAATATTTGCCTCATGGATTGTGGTTAAACACTCAATATGTAAGTGCTTCTTTTCTGCAAGCATCCCAACCAAACTAAAGATCTTGGTACAACTGACTTTATATCTATGGCTATGTCTACTACCAGTGCAAATCCAAAGCCAAAATGCCTGAAAATTTTTAGTAGCTTACTATGTCTAACCTCCTGAATCTTATACATTTGACCTCTGTTTGCATTTTGCATGAAATTTGATCCATTTAGTCTCTCCATTGCAAAATAAGTCATATACCTATACTCATATTCCAAAGTTCAATGATCTTTTTTGAGTATTATGGTTGGTCCCATTATACACCATTCTACCATCTTTCTAGCCATATTCTTTCATCCATTCCAAAGGCCCCTAGGTAGCCATATTATTCTTTCTCCATGAGGCAGAGAAATTACTCTCTACTTATCTAGTAGAGATGGGACCTAATCTTCTATTTGTCTCATGCCAGAGTTTTAGAAACTTTCTGTGTTGCTTCGACAGACACTTTATGTCTCACTGTGTACTCTATCAGGCTTATTTAAAATATGTCCCTAACAAGAGTTCTGATACCAGATGCAATTTTTTCATTATTCTGCAATTGATTCATAATTCGCTAAATGAGAATAAGATGAGTTGTGATGGAGAGACTGATAGATGATTGAATGAGGGAAGAAAGAGCTTGGTGGGGAGCCATGATTGCAGTGAAATACTGCTGATAACCACATAAGAAGGAGGTGCGACATGGAGGCTTTGGAGCTTTGAAATTTGACATTCAATTTAGACATTAGTGGGTATAGTCTCAGGGCATTGTTAACAGTAGATGTGATATAGGAGAGAGTAAAAGGAGGGAGAACATTCTGAGAGGTCTGCAACTGTTGGAGGATGCAGGATCCGAGGGAGTGACTTGGTGGTAAAACTCCTGAATCCAAACCCTAGGATCTCCCTTTCTTTTTAACCCCCTACAAAAATACATTATAAGAAGAGGTAAGTGAGGACAGAGTTGATAAGGATTAACCTAAAAGCAGTGTAATATAGGACAAGAATTCTTTGGGAAATTTGGAAGTCAGAGGATGCAAACATATTCACAGTGCACTATGAACTCAAACATGTAAATTTCAAAGGATAGTAAGTCTTCAAAAGTTAGAAACTCATACTTGTTTAAGGACTACATGAATGTTCTTAATTTAGGCAAATGGCAGAGGTTATAAGAAATTTGAATGTAGTTGGCAACCTCTGGAGCCTTTTTTGAAAATTCTCATAGGTTGAAATTTCTTCAGATACTGACCTGATTTGAATATTTGGGACAATTACTAGAATCATTTGAAAGATCCTTTGTGATATCAAATGTACCTGGTCTTGGCTTATTAATTTATTACAGTTATAATTTAATTCATGTCTGACACATGATTATTTATGTGGCACATTTAAAAAATTTTCTCTCCTACAAACTCATTTATGCATGGAAATGTTTCTCATTAATCAATTTCCTTTTTGTATGTATGCAGATTATGTATCACTGTGTGCAACCCTAAACATGTACACTATGTTACTAGAAGGTATATACAATATGCAATTAAGTTTGCCCACAGTAAGCCAGGAGGCACAGGCCTCAGAAGTGGCAGGAAAGCTGGGACAGGATCCTTTCTACCTCCTTCTACACCTAGGAAGGAAGGTGGATCCACAGCCCTCTCTGCACCTTTCCCAAAAGCAGAGACTGTCTCCAGGGTGTCCTCTGACCCCAAGACTCAGGAGGGACAATTGATCCACAGCCCTCTGCACAAAGGTTTTACCAGAGGAGAGCTGATCTCCCAGGAGTGCTGACACAGGCTTACAGACCCACAGGAGGAACAAGCTCCAGCCACAGATAGCAAGAACATCTAACACCAGAGATCAACAGATGGCAAAAGGCAAATGCAAGAATCTTACCAACAGAAACCAAGACTACTTGGCTTCCTCAGAACCTAGTACTCCCTCCACAGCAAGTCCTGGATATCCAAAACACTAGAAAAGCAAGATTTGGATATAAAATCATATCTCACGATGGTGATAGAGGAATTTAACAAGGACATGACTAACTCCCTTAAAGAAATAGAGGAGAACACAAGTAAACAGGTTAAAACCCTTAAAGAGGAAACTCAAAAATCTCTTCAAGAATTACAGGAGAAAATGAGTAAACAATTAGAAGCCCTTAAAGAGGAAACACAAAAATCCTTTAAAGAATTACAGGAAAGCACAAACAAACAGGTGAAGGAATTGAACAAAAAAAAAAGCATTTGACAAAATCCATCTCTATGATAAAAGTCTTGGAAAGATCAGGAATTCAAGGCCCATACTTAAACATATTAAAAGGAAAATACAGCAAACCAGTAGCCAACATCAAACTAAATGGAGAGAAACTTGAAGCAATTCCACTAAAATCAGGGACTAGACAAGGCTGCCCACTCTCTCCCTTCCTATTCAATATTGTACTTGAAGTCCTAGCCAGATCAATTAGACAACAAAAGGAGATCAAAGGGATACGAATTGGAAAGGAAGAAGTCAAATTATCACTATTTGCTGATGATATGATAGTATACTTAAGTGACCCCAAAAATTCCACCAGAGAACTCCTAAATCTGATAAATAACTTCAGGAAAGTAGCTGGATATAAAATTGACTCAAGCAAATCAGTGGCCTTCCTCTACACAAAGGATAAACAGGCAGAGAAAGAAATTAGGGAAACAACACCCTTCACAATAGCCACAAATAATATAAAATACCTTAGTGTGACTCTAACTAAGCAAGTAAAATATCTGTTTGACAAGAACTTCAAGTCTCTGAAGAAGGAAATTGTAGAAGATCTCAGAATATGGAAAGATCTCCCATGCTCCTGAATTGGCAGGATTAATATAGTAAAAATGGCTATCTTGCTGAAAGCAATCTACAGATACAATCGCCATCAAAATCCCAACTCAATCCTTCACAGACTTAAAAAGAGTAATTTGCAAATTCATCTGGAATAACAAAAAACCCAAGACAGCCAAAACTCTTCTCAACAATAAAGGAACCTCTGGTGGAATCACCATCATGGAGCTTATGCTGTACTACAGAGCAATTGTGATAAAAACTGCATGGTATTGGTACAGTGACAGGCAGGTAGATCAGTGGAATAGAATTGAAGACCCAGAAATGAGCCCACATGCCTATGGTCACTTGATCTTTGACAAAGGAGCTAAAGCCATCCAGTGGAAAAAAGACAGCATTTTCAACAAGTGGTGCTGACTCAACTGGTGGTTAGCATGTAGAAGAAGGGAAATTGATCCATTCTTATCTCCTTGTACAAAGCTCAAGTCCAAGTGGATCAGGGAACTCCACATAAAACCAGATACACTGAAACTAATAGAAAAGAAAGT
The DNA here is from genome assembly GCA_019843815.1 of Montemys delectorum. Taxonomy (NCBI): domain Eukaryota; kingdom Metazoa; phylum Chordata; class Mammalia; order Rodentia; family Muridae; genus Montemys; species Montemys delectorum. The sequence goes on along the minus strand of JADRCD010040213.1, from coordinate 7,732 downwards.
GGGGAAGATTCTCAAGAACATGGGCACAGGGGACAGTTTCCTGAACAGAACAACAATAGCTTATGCTCAAAGATCAAGAATGGACAAATAGGATCTCATAAAATTACAAAGCTTCTTTAAGGCAAAAGACACTGTCAATAGGACAAAACAGCCACCAACAAATTGGGAAAAGATCTTTACCAATCCTATATCTGATAGAGGGCTAATATCCAATATATACAAAGAACTCAAGAAGTTCGACTCCAGAGAACCAAATAACCCTATTAAAAATGGGCTACAGAGCTAAACAAAGAATTCTCAACTGAGGAATACTGAATGGTTGAGAATCATCAAAAGAAATGTTCAACATCTGTCTTAGTCAGGGTTTCTATTCCTGCACAAACATCAAGACCAAGAAGCAAGTTGGGGAGGAAAGGGTTTATTTAGCTTACTTCCACATTACTGTTGATCACCAGAGGAAGTCAGGACTGGAACTCAAGAAGGTCAGAAAGCAGGAGCTGATGCAGAGGCCATGGAGGGATGATACTTACTGGCTTGCTTCTCCTGGCTTGCTCAGCCTGATCTCTTATAGAACCCAAGACTTCCAGCCCAGGGATGGTACCACCCACAAGGAGCCCTACCCTCTTGATCACTAATTGAGAAAATGCCCCACAGCTGGATCTCATGGAGGCACTTCCCCAACTGAAGCTCCCTTCTCTGTGATAACTACAGCCTGTGTCAAGTTGGCACACAAAACCATCCAGTACAACATCCTTAGTCATCAGGGAAATGCAAATCAAAACAACTCTGAGATTCCACCTCACCCCAGTCAGAATGGCTAGGATAAAAAACTGAGGTGACAGCAGATGCTGGAGAGGTTCTGGAGAAAGAGGAACACTCCTTCATTGCTGGTGGGAATGCAAACTGGTACAATTACTCTGGAAATCAGAAATCAGTTTGACAGTTCCTCTGGAAATTTGACATAGTACTTCCAAAGGACCCAGCTATACCATTCCTGGGCATATACCCAGAAGATGCTCCAACATGTAATAAGGACACATGCTACACTATGTTCCTTATTTATAATAGCCAGAAACTGGAAAGAACCCAGGTGTCCCTCAACAGAGGAATGGATACAGAAAATGTGGTACATCTATACAATGGAGTACTACTCAGCTATTAAAAACAATGAATTTATGAAATTCTTAGGGAAATGGATGGATCTGGAGAATATCATCCTGAGTGAGGTAACCCAATCACAAAAGAACACACATGGTATGTACTCTCTGATAAGTGGATCTTAGCCCAGAAGATCAGAATACACAAAGTACAATCCACAAACCACAAGAAACTCAAGAAGAAGGAAGACCAAAGTGTGGATACTTCATTCCTTCTTAAAAAGGGGAACAAAATATCCATGGAAGGAGTTGCAGAGACTAACTATGGAACAAAGACTGAAGGAAGGACAATCCAGAGACTGCTCCACCTGGAAATCTTTCCCATATTCAATCATCAAATCCAGACATTATTGTGTATGCCAGCAAGTGCTGGATGACAGGAACCTGATATCGCTGTCTCCTGAGAGGCTCTGACAGTGCTCAACTAATACAGAAGTAGAGGCTCACAGACATCCATTGGACTGAATACAGGGCCCCCAATGAAGGAGCTAGAGAAAAGACCCAAGGAGCTGAAGGGTTTGTAGCCCCTTAGGATGAACAACATTATCAACTAATCAGTACCCCCCAGAGCTCCCAGGGACTAAAACACCAACCAAAGAGTACACATGATGAGACTAATGACTCTAGCAGTGTATGTTGCAGAGGATGGCCAAGTTGGTCACCAATGGGAGGAGAGGCCTTTGGGCCTGTGAAGACTCTATGTCCCAGTGCATAGAGGAATGCTAGTGCCAGGAAGCTGGAGAGAGTGTGTTGGTGAGCAGGGGGAGGGGGAGGCAACAGGGTTTTTTGTTTGTTTGTTTTTTGTTTTCATTTTTGCTTTTGTTGTAGTTTTTAATTTTTATTTTATTTTATTTCTTTTTTCTTTTTTTCCTTTTTGGAGGGAGAACTGGGAAAGGAGATATTATATGACATGTAAATAAAGAAAATATCTAAATAAAAAAAAGATCGCCCACAGCTTCTAAAACTTCCTCACATTATATCTATTTTTCTTTAAAACCATAAACTATGAACAGCTAGACATGATATTTTAGAGAAAAATAAAAGCAGAGGCAGGGAGTGTAAAGTATGTCAGTTTTTAAGCTTCTGGGATCAATTTAGTGAGCTAAAGATGATAAACAGTTCATGAGATCCTAGAGGCCCAAGTCATTAGGGGCTCATGTAGCCTTGCTGCTCTGGGACTAAAATATTTCCATTGACAACAGGTTCCAGCTTCTCCCATGAATCCAGCCACTTTCCTGTTTGCCATTGCCAGTGCCTCGTGCCTATCTCCCTCATTGTTCTTTTGCAATGGCCCATCCAGTAGATAGTCACAGTCAATGCTCAGACTCAGAGACAGGAGTGGCAGCACAGCCAGAACTTGATTGTTTCAGGTTAATGTTCAATGTATGTCACCTTTCTCATGGGACCAAAAAATAATTAAATACAAAAACTCACTTTTTATTTATTAGGCACACTTTGTGTAGTCTGAAGTAAAAAAAAATTCAAATGGAGACAGTAAGTCAATAACTAACATTAGAGTTTTAGATGCATTGCTGAAGAACTCAGAAAAAGGTCTAGACTAAGGATAAGTATGTATTTTTAGAATATTGATGATTGAATTTGAATTGAGATCTTAGTTTATATGAATTGAATCTTAGTTTATATGAATTAACTAAAATGTTAGCTAGTCCACCTGAGAAATCGCTTGTTAGGAATTAAGTTGTCAGTGAAATTAGGTAGGAACTATAATCATTATACCAAAGTGAGAGAACAGAAGACAAAAAAATCCAAAAACAGAAATGGTTTAAGAGACAAGTAAAGCCAGCTTCAAGGTTATGGATACATGAGTTGATTGCCAATTGTGTAATGCCGCTCAGAAGAGTAGCCTCATCCATAATGTAGAGTAGATGGTGGGTTGTATGCTAGGCAAGAGATCTGACTGAAAGTATTTAAAACCTAATTAATGAAAGCTGTGCTAGGATTACAAGGAGCCATTCTTTCCACTGCTCAGCGGTCTGCTCTGCATGGTTCTCATTTCTTCAGAGTGGATTATCCCTGATGGTTTTAGGGCCATCCTTACAAATAGCTGTATTATGTCATGTGGAACATGATGCATACTTCCATCACCAGAAATACCTCTGCTAATAGTCAACATTTCCCCATTGTCTGTTCCAAACTTCTCTGAAATTTCCACCAATGATAGTCTTCCTTAGAAGAGTACTGTGTCCATACTGACAAACTTCAGACATTATATGAAAGAGGAAGGTAGAAAGGATCTCATCCAAGATGTCTTCACTATAGCAGGATGAGTGCGAAGAGAAGACCAGGATTTTGCCATCTAATGTAGACAAGCAGCAATGGCATTTCCTGGTAGTTTGCTAGAATTCAGACTCTTAAGCTCTGTCTCAGGCTTACTGCATGAAAGTTTAGCAGGATACTTTGCAAGCACACCGTACAGGGCTTATATTGACCTTGAAGAAAGAGTAATGCATTGAAGAACAGAGATGGACAAATAAAAAGTGAAAAAAAAATAAAAACAGAGAAAAGGTTTTTGGAAAGAACAGTTCTAGAGTAATATTCTATTCACTCATTCCCAAAATGCTTGGGCATCTGATTTAAAGTGATTACACAACTGTTTCCAGATGACACCCAACCAGTCAGCTTCTACCATTCTGTTGAGGATGAGTAAGCTACCTCCATTTTTACAAGACTTAGATTATTCTCTTCGAAATAATTTGACTCTACAGCTCCTCCAGATCACATGTGTTCCCACCAACTTCTGCCTCCTGCACACAGAAACATATTTAAATTGTTGTGGGATTAGAAAAGTCCTAGATTGCTGGACATGATGACATATGCCTGCAATTGTAGCAGTAAGAAATCATAAATTCAAAGCCAACTTGGAATACAAAACCCCTTCCTGGTAGCAAACACCTACTGAGTTTAATAGACACTAGTCAGATGGAGATTCATCTGTCCTCAGAAGAACTGCTACAAATTCAAAGCCAATATTTTAACTTCCTGGTCAACAATGTAAGCATATGACTCATGAGTAACTAGTATCAGTTTCAAATCCATGACCATCTTCAAACTTAATGACAATGAAGAGTTCAACTTTAGGGCTGTCTTGTCGGAGAAAGTGGTTAAGGTTCCACTTTTTACTTAAAAGTATATATTCTAAGTCACCTTTGTTTAATGGGAAACTGATTCAGAATGAGGGATGAGCACAATTGTATTCTGTTATTGTCACAGTTATACCAGATGGTGATACTGTGCCCTCATCAAAAATTGTGAACTATCGATGCAGAATATGTTGTATTATACAGATAATTCCCTTACTTAAAAGTGTTCATTACACAAAAAATAAAAAAAAAAAAAACCTTCAGGGTCTATTGTTGATAATCTGTCAGAATTTTCCTCTCTTACATCTGCAGAAGCCAATGAAGCAACATTCAATTTGCTACAGATTTTCCATTCTTTTCCTTGAGCTATAGGAAGCAAGTTTACTTTACTAGCAAGAAAGTGACTTCACATTCCAGTAGGATTTAGAAACAGTCTTGTTTTTCTGTAAATATTCTAACACCTGTATAGTACTGTGACCCAAAGTAAATTTTTTACTTTGCATACTTCAAATCTTCTTGTAAGCTTGGAGACCATGGCTAAATTATCCATAGTTCTTATGTTTCATGTTGCCATCTAAAGATAGGATAATCACAATAGATTTGTCAAAGAGCCTTGGGAAACATAAATAATAAAATGTAGCACTAGCTCTATTGCTTCTCAAGTAGCCCTGCAAGGAGAGATCATAGAGGCAAATTGTTGAACATTTTCCCTGGCTTCCATAGTGTGTAGATTTCTCTATCCTTTGTAGGGAACTGGTGCCCATGTAGGGAAGTTGTTCTACACACAATATAATTTGCTAATTGATAACAGGTTTTTCTTTCTTTCTCTGACCTCACCATCCAGAATTTTGATCCTTACTACAATTTTCTTTTCATTTGAAAGTCCTCAAAAGACTACATTTAACAGGATCTATCATAACACCCATACTGGCCCCACAAATTCTCTTCTGTCTTATAGTGTCTGTGTTAGAATAGGTGATGCGAACTTTTCTCCTCTGTATGGTCAGTCCATCTCTGAAATGCCTATTGATTCTGACCTGTGTTTGCTTAAATAGCTTTTGGGATGCCAGGAGCAATAGATATAGGACACTCTTGTGGAGAACAAGAAGTATGGAAATTGAACATTTAAAAGACAAATAAGTGCTAAGACCCCAGCTTTTGTGGGTAAATCTCTGGAAGTCACAAATTTGCTAAATGTTGGGGGGAGTTGGTTATATAACTGAGAGAACAAATGGGTTGTTATATATTGGTTTGGCCAAAAAGATTGTCTTCCCTAGTAAGCAAATTATTGATTATAAACTGTTAGGATTCCTTTGGAGTCCTGTGGCCAACCATATTATTCTGTCTGCCTTAAATGTCTGCTATGTTCCCATGCCAAAGCCCTTATGAAATTTCCACTGGAAAAAAATGAGTAGCAAATTTGGGTCTCAGTGCTCATATATAATTTCAGATTTCATTAATGGTTATTAAGTATATGCCCTGAGGACGGATAAAATTCCTCATATGAATGGAAAGAGAATTGAATTTATAAATAAGGTGACTCTGTTTTCAAGGACTGTTCATTAGACAAATCCAGGGCACATTTTACAAATCATTTAAATGAGAGGTGTTTAAAATCTCTCAGGAATAAAGGCAGGCCATGTTGGGAAAAGATAGTCCTACACAAAAAGTTCTAACAATGACTAAGTCTGAGAGATTCTATTGCATCTAGAGTTTGAAAATGAATTTTCCAGAAAATTTAAAAACATTATAACCAATTTCAATTTTTGACCTGAAAGACATACATTTAGAAAATATGGACGTATCTATTTGTCAGAAGCAAATAGATGCTAAAGGATTATTTTTAACTTAATAACCATTCAAGAATCATGATTGTAGATATGGTTAAAAAAAAAAAAGCTGCTTTAAGTAATCTTGACTATGCAAAGCCTCTTGAAGTTTTAGGCCATAAAGACATGCAACACTTACTCGGTCCTGACAGAGTTTTGGAAACCCACTTCTCATTTTCCTATTGTTGGGGTAGGAGGACAACCTTACTTCCCTCTCCAGATACGACCACTTACTTGCATTTTTAGGGGTATACCTCTCACCCATTCCTTTTTGGTAGTGCCAACATATCCTGTCCCCTTATTGGGAAGGGATCTTCTGGCTAGGCTAGGAGCCTCTATTTCCTTTGCTTCCACATTTGCCTAAACCCAAGCTCGCCAGCAATTCCTCTGCCCCTTCTCCTAGCCAGGCAACCTACTAACGCTACCACTACTAACACTACCATATTATTTCCTTTACCAGCTTCTCAGGTAGATCCCTGAGTCTGGGATGTCCAGAACCCCTCTGTTGCTAAACACCATTCTCCTGTTATCAGCCAATTACTGGACTCTACTAGGTACATAACCCAAGCTTAATACCCTCTCTCTCTTCAGAGCCTCAGGGGACTTAAGCCTATTATTTCTAATCTCTTGAGAAAAAAAATATTTTGCCCCACCTCTTCTCCCTTTAACACCCCTATACTAGCAGTTAAGAAGCCTAATGGTAACTATTGGCTGGTTCAAGACCTCAGGAGCATTAATTGTGCAGTAGTTCCTCTCCATCCTGTTGTGGCTAACCCTAATACACTTCTTTCCACTATCCCCTCAGGGACTTCCCATTTCTCAGTCCTAAATCTCAAGGATGTGTTTTTCTTTATCGCTCTAGATGCCCAGTCACAAAACAAATTTGTCTTTACCTGGTCAGATTCTGATACCCACTTTTCTATCCAACTTACCTGGACTGTTCTACCCCAGGGATTCTGGGACAGCCCACATCTATTTGGTCAGGCCCTGGCTTCTGACTTACTATCTTTCTCGCTCCCTAAATCTAAGGTTATATTTTACATAGATGACGTCCCTCTCTGTAGCACCTCTCTAGAGAATAGCCAAGCTGACACCTCTGCTCTTCTAAATTTCTTCTCCAGTCTACTAAATTTCCTCTACAGGGTCTTTCTAAATTTCCTCTACAGGGTCTCACCTTCTAAATCCAACTGTCTACCCCTCAGGTCACCTATTTGGGACTAACAATTACCCAAACCCAAAAGGGTATTATCT
>JADRCD010040210.1:391-10530 GCA_019843815.1 Montemys delectorum | reverse complement strand
TGTGGCCCACAATCCTAACTTCCAAAACAAGGCACCATCTTCACACACAGACCCCCCCCCCTTCCACACACCCCCCCGCCCCCGTTAGTCTAGCACAAGGGGAAACTGACTTCAGTGCAGACAACTTAACCTAGCTGCTAGAGCATGTCTCACGACCTGCTTACCTACAGTCAGCGGAAGAAGGCATGGGTCACTCTCACATACTACCCAAGACCCTGGAAACAGGCTGTTTCAAATGTCTCCACTCATTCCACGGCTTACCTTAATCAAGAGCATTCTCAAGGACAGCCAGACCCATCACCAATTTCCCCCGTAACTTCTTTGTCCTCGGAGACAGGGATGAAGACTTAGGAGGAGAGGTGAGACACACCTGGGTAAACGAGGTCAAGTGGTGAGCAAGCACTACGGCAATACAGCAGACTAGCAGTGTCTTCCTCTCCTGTAAGTGCTTAGCTACCAACACTATCATTAGTACAGAGAGGGAAATGTTCAGTACAGTGACTCCTATGAAATAACCGATATTTCTTACTATGCTGAGACCAAGAGTCCTAGGGTTCCTGGTGTGCTTTAAATTCTTATAAGAGGATATCCTGGTAGGCCTATAGGGAATCTTCATTCAAAAAATGCTAAGAAGCAGGTAGTTGAATAACACCTGATAACATGAGTCAACGGTTAGGCCCCAAGTATCATGGGCTTCATTTTTAATACTAGAATGACATCCAGTTTAAATAGGCAAAGTCTCATCTCTTATGAAAACTGAGGTAAGAGCATGTCCCCCTAGAGCAGTGGTTCTCAGCCTATATGTCGTGACCCCTTGGGGGGGGTCAAACAACCTTTTCACAGGGGTCACCTGAGACCATCAGAAAGCAGATATTTACACTACAATTCATAACAGTAGCAAGAATAGAGTTATGAAGTAGCAATGAAAATAGTGTTATGGTTGGGGGGCCAGCACTACATGAAGAACTATATTAAAGGGTCACAACACTAGGAAGGTTGAGAACTACACTGTTCTAGAGCGGGCCTTCCACTAGACCCTGGGGAAATCCTGCACAGCCACTATAGCTGTTATGGCTTAGGCCCAGGAAAGGTCACCTCTTCTCTTTAGGCTCTCCTCCCTCTTAGCTCCCTGGGAGCTAAATTCCAGAGTCGTCTTTGTTTTCTTAGGAGGGACTGCTCTCCGAAGCCAAGGACTAGGGTAAGAGTAGGGAATGGTGGCTGACTGCAGGACAGGTTTGTTCAGCTCCTACCCCTTGGTCAAGAAGCAGAGCCAGAAAACAAATGCCCAGAGCCTCCCAGCAAAACTCTCTGAGTGCTTTGGTTTTGCCTAATTTCACTGACTATGAGCTACATACACGACTTGCAGTCACTGGCCTATCTGGCAGCTGGCCTCAGGCAGGCAACCATTCAGTCAGCTCCCCTCTAGTTTCTTCCCTTGAGCCCCACCTTTGTCTCAAGCTCCCTCTTTGAAGTTGAAGGTGGTCTGTTCAGGGCCTAGGCAAACTAAACAAAAGGGCCAACCTTTCTTAACTGTTAGTCATACTCTTCACCACAAGGCGCTGGAAAACACGTTCTTCTGGGTGATAGTATGATTCTGGAAAACATGATTAACCCACCCCTTCTACTTCTCTCACTCTTTGGCTGGGGAAAAAAAAAAAGAAGCCTTGTGAGAGGAAAGATTGAGGAAAGAAAGCTACCACCCCATTTGTTCTGGTGGGGGACATCATACAGGCACGTAGCACCCAGTTTCATTAGGGTGTAGCACCCAGTTTCATTAGCTATGGATGGTCTTCAAGAATTCCATTTGTACTCTACCAAGGCTTAACAAACCTGCCCTTCAGTCAGCCACCACTCCCTGCTCTTACCCTAGCTATTTGCTTCTGTGAGCAATCCCTCTTAAGAAAACAAAGGCTCTGGAATTTAGCTCCCAGGGAAATGCAAATTTAGGCACCAAATCAGGTGACTTAGGTCTCAGGATCAGAGTCCTAGGGCATCCTCCATTTTCTCACCAGGGTATTTGGCCTTCTGTGTTCAGTAGGAGGCAACATGGCTGGAACTCTAAATGGAGGGTCCAGGAAACGCCATATCCCAACTCCATATTATTATGTCTCTCCTGGAGTGACTCTATAAATTCCAGTCAAAAGGAGCTTGAATTTGTCTCCTGGGTTCATTTGACTTTGGAGCACAACCACATTTCCTTCCCAATGGAATCATTAATGAGTGCTCCCTGTGTTTTTATTATACCCATTAAGGCTTCCACTGTTCTCTCCTAAAATACAGTGCTTGCAAAGGATTTAGAAAGTCGTCCTATCTTGATCAGAAACAAAAACAATGTCATAAGCTCTTGGATCAAGCACTGATTATTCTTGGCAAAATTATTCCAATTTTCTTTTGAGCACACACATATAGTTTCGTATTTATGGCCAGTAAACTGCAACAAATTTATAATAAAATTAGATTCTCACACACACATACACACACACACACACACCATTTTAAGTTCCAAACCTGTATTTCTGATTTCTGGGTAGATTAAAGTATCCTAACTGGATTTTACATAAATAAGAGATTCCATCGAGTTTCTACATTGACCTTGTTCATTAAAGAGCATTATCTTGTCCCTTAATATTTAAAAATATATATATCAATATAAAATAGCTATAATATTATCATTCAAGGAATTTATTATCAAGGCCTTCCTTACTTAAATTGCCACGTGATAACGAAACAGGTATGCACATTACAATTTAAAAAACTTAGGAACTCAGGCAGGTGGTGGGGGCGCATGTCTTTGATCCCAGAGGCCAGCCTGATCTACAGAGCTAGCTACAGGACAGCTAGAGGCCAGGGCTACACAGAGAAACCCAGTCTTAAAGAAAAGGGGGGAGAGGAGAGAAAAAACCTTAAGAATTCTAGATGTACACTTTGCAGAATTTGCTACAAATTTCTATCTCAAAAAATATCTTTAAAGGGGCTAGAGAGATGGATCAGAGGTTAAGAGCACTGATTGCTCTTCCAGAGGTCCTGAGTTCAATTCCCAGCAAATGGTGGCTCACAACCATCTGTAATGGACTCCAGGCCCTCTTCTGGTGTGTCTGAAGACAGCCACAGTGTACTTACATAAAACAAATAATCTTTAAAAATAACCCATAAGACATACAGAATTTAATAACTTAAGTTTGCCATTAGCACTTCTCTTGAATATTGTCAACACAGTAAATTTCAAACAGGTAACTTGTGATACTTGATTGCACTTATCATTTCAGGAAAAAGAAATGTGCTGGTATACACTGAATAAACCCGATTTTTCATGTTTTAAACATATTTCAATAAAGGCAGGGGAAAAAGCTATTAACTTAAAAAATAAGTAGTCACTGTACTTGCTGAAGTTTTGATCTTAAAGGCAGCTTTAAAAAAAGGGATAGGTATTTCCAAAATCCAGTCACACAGATGTATATTCTAATAAAAGTGACCACCAGGTGCACTTATGTTTTATAAAAATATAAATACAATAATATAGATGTGAATACACAACATTGGCTGAGATGGTCAATTTGAATAGTACAGTCAAGCTCGCTTTAACCTGACCAGGATTCAAAGTGTGATCCTTTATACAATGTCTACAAGGAAAGGCTTGTATATAAGCACGCACTCAAGTTTGCTTCTTCTTAAATATAACCCGATGCACACAGGGTATGACGATGCAGAAAGTGCTCAGCACTAACATACCATTTGCTCCCCTGGCAAACACTGCAGATTTCTAAGTGCTTGGCATCATTATTATATTTGGTTTTTTTTGTTTGTTTGTTTTTAAAAGATTTATTTACTTATTTGTTTATTTTATATGAGTACACTGTCTCTGTCCTCAGACACCCCAGAAGAGGGCATCGAATCCCATTACAGATGGTTGTGAGCTACCATGTGGTTGCTGGGAATTGAACTCAGGACCTCTGGAAGAGCAGTCGGTGCTCTTAACCACTGAGCCATCGCTCCAGCCCCTCACTATTATATTTGTATTCAGAAGCCCTTTCTATCCCAAGAAATTGTAAAAGTTTCCTACCTCTGGCAAAGTATTCCAATTTTGAGAAATTACAAAGTAAAAACTACTTTAATCAGAGAAGCAACAAAACAAAACAAAACAAAACAAAAACGGTCTTGCCACACACTCTCATAACTTCACTTTGCATGTGTAACATATTGTTTGGATTTTTTTAGGGAGCAAATTCCCTTGTACTTTAGGCATGAAATCATTAGTTTTCCTCATTTGTAGCTTTAATACTTTTAAAATATTGTAAATGTTTAGAGTAATACTGCTTTAAAAATTCTGCCTGTTTTTCAATATTCTAGAAACAACCACGTCTTCTCCTGTTTACTACCCACCGTACAAGAGCCGCGGCTGATGACTTTTGGCCACTTCATCTTCAGTCCTTCCGTCCTGTTTTTGGTCTGTTTGGCTTCTTAGAAGTTCCGACTTTTCTTGGCTCGACCGTTCTCGGTTTTTGGTTTTTTCCCCATTCCTCTCCAAGTCTCTAAGACAACGAGGACGAACCTGAGACTTTTTACAAGAACATGAAGTTCTGTTCCCAGGCCTGGCTTTGCTACGTAAAAGGACCAAAATGCTCCGAGACCCCGCGTGCGGGGCTTCTCTTTGCCCCGAGGGGGATGGGAAGGAAGTCGCTCCCGCAGAAGCCAGGGTGTGTGTCTCTCTAGCCCCGCCCACTGTCCCGAGACCCTCAGCCGCTTCCCAGGAGCGCCTCGGCCTGGCCTTCTCCCATAGGCCAGTTCCCCTCACGTGGGTCCTGGAGGATGGCGTTGGGAACAGAAACCCGGATCACTCGCCCACCAGGACTACGTCGACGGGAATTTCCCAGATACGCCCTCACGGTGGCGCCTAGAACTGTAACAGAGGGGATCTCTTCCGCAGGCTCCTCTCCTCTCCTCCCTCCTAGTGTTTTTGTTTATTTGTTTGTTTGTTTGTTTGTTTGGGGGAGGGGATCTGGGAGGGGAGCAAGTGACCAAGACAGAGTCACCAGAAACTAAGGGTGTTTTTGCCTTGCCCAGTTGGAAAACAGTTGCTTGCACCATGATTTCCCTTTTTGTTTCCATCAGGGGACCCAGGAACTCAGTAGTCTAGGAGGAAAAAAAATGTTTCCAGCTAAGGGGCTGGAGAACAAAGGACCGGTCCACTCTTTTATTACCAGAGCCTTTCTCACTGGCTCCCTTCCCACCTTCCCTAGGGATTCTGCACATATTCTGGCCAGAGCATCAAACCTGTTCGTTGAGAAAGAAACTATTTGTTCAGAACTCCAAGCTATGTGTCCAGTAGACTACGAACACATATAAGAAAGGGTTTTTGATAATTATTTTATTCATTAAAATTAGAAGACAAATTCTGTTGTGATCATAAAAAGAGGAAGAGCTATAAGAATATGTTCTGGCGAGGTGTGGAGCAAGGGGGTGCCTCAGCGGGCCCATGTCGAGGCATCCCCTTCCCCTGAGGGACCAGACATAGTATAGAATAGAGTTTATTTAGGGCATGGGGAGGGGAGTTGAGAGGGTAGTAGAGGCAGAGAAAGGCAGAGAGGAAAGAGGAGAGAAGTAGGGGCCGGCCATGACCACGTGGAGAGAGGAGGAAAGGGAATGGGGAGAGAGGGGGAACAAGGGAGGAAGAGACAAGAGAGAAAAGCAGGAGTAAGAGAGAGAGGAGGGGGCAAGCAGCCCCTTTTATAGGGCCAGGTCTACCTGGCCGTTGCCAGGTAACTGTGGGGAGGAGCATACCAGGCTGCTGTCAGGTATCTGTGGGGGTGGTTTATACAGAATGCTAACAAAGTCCACTTGCAGGGTCATTTAGAACAATACACATACTCGAATATGGACGAATTCCAGATGTGAGAATCTTAGCTTTGTGGTTTTATTACCAGAGACACTTCTTCTTCATGGCTTTATTATGGCTGTTAATGACTTCACTGTGTATGTACACATCACTGGGAGATAGTCTTACAGTATTTTCTTATACATACTAATAAGGCATGACATTTGCTAAGAATTCAGAAAAGAATCATGTGCTGCTGATCAAATGGAAAGCACAGTCAGAAACAGCTCATGGTTGAAACCACAGATAAACATTTATATGATATTTCAATATACACATACAAATTGAGTTTCAATGTATTGGGTATTGACTTCATCAATGCAAACACAGACATTTATATCAAGCTTCCTATGTGTTTATGTTTTAAAAGGATATATTTTTTATGTTTCATATTTATACCTGTACCCAGGACAGGTGGTCATTGTCATGAAAATTGTACTTAAGCTAAATTTTTTTCATAAAATAAAACACTGGCCAAAAGCTTTTGTTGTTATTACTGTTGTTTGAGATAAGTATCACGATGTAGCCCAGGCTGGCTTGGAACTCATTATATAGCTCAGGCTGGTCTCAAACTCGACATTCAGCCTGTTCAGCTTCCTGAGTGCTGGAGTTAATGAAAGCTGGAGTTACAGCTTTCTTTTTTCTTTTTCTTTCTTTATTTTTTTTTTAAAATTTACTTATTTATTATATGTAAGTACACTGTAGCTGTCTTCAGACACCCCAGAAGAGGGCATCAGATCTCATTACGGATGGTCGTGAGCCACCATGTGGTTGCTGGGAATAGGACTCAGGACCTCCAAAAGAGCAGTCAGTGCTCTTACCCGCTGAGCATCTCTCCAGCCCCACAGCTTTCTATTTTATGAAAACATTTATCTTATTTTTACTTTTATGTGTGTATGAGTGTGTCTGTGTCTGGGTGTGGTACACACACGTTTAGGTGTAGGGTGAGGCCAGAGGCATTGGATCCTTTGCAACTGTAGTTATAGACTGTTGTTAGCAGCAATATATAGGTGCTAAGAACTAATCTCAAGTCCTTTGCAAGAACAGGATGCATGCACTTCGCCATCTCTCCAGCCTTCTTGTTTGGCATTTTAACTAAAAGATTAGGATCTCTTGGAACAAATATAAAATTTATTTTAAAAAAGCACTCATTTAGATTGAGGCCAGAAAGATGACTCAGTAGTTAAGAGTTCTTGTTGCTTTTATAGAAGAGGATCCAGGTTAGATTTCAACCATCCACATGGCAGTTCACAAACCTCTGTGATCAGACACCCTTTTCTGACCAGAAGTACCTGTAGCATACATACATATAGGCAAGCAAAACGTCATGTATATAAAATAAACAAAATTTAAGAAATATGTATAAAATATAACTTATTTAAATTGGGGATGGTGCCACATACCCTCAGTGTCAGCACTGGAGAAGCAGAAGCAAGCGGTGACTTTGAGGTCAGCAGAGGTGTGATGGTTTGACTAGGTATAACACCACTCCCCATAGAGTCACATGTTTGAATGCTTGGCCCACAGGGAGTGACACTATTAAACTGTGTGGCTTTATTGAAATAGTTATGGCCTTGTTGGAGAAAATGTGTCACTGTGGAAGTGGGCTTTGAGGTCTTTTATATACTCAGGGTATGCCCACTGTGAATACAAACTCCTGCTGCTACCTATGATTCAAGGTGTAAAACTAGGGGCTCCTCCAGCATCATGCTGCCATGCTTCCTGCCATGATGATAATGGACTAAACCTCTAAAACTATAAGCCAGTCCCAGTTAAATGATAACAGTTGCCAGGGTCATGATGTCTTTTTTTTTTTAAAAAAAAGATTTATTTATTTATTTACTTTATGTATATGAGTACACACTGTAACTGTACAGATAGTTGGGAACCTTCATCTGGTTGTTGGCCACTTTTTAGGACCTCTGCTCGCTCTGGTAGACCCCGCTGGCTCCAGCCCAAAGAGTCATTTATTATTATAAATAAGTACACTGTAGCTGTCTTCGGATGCATCAGAAGAGGGCGTCAGATCTCATTACGGGTGGCTGTGAGCCACCATGTGGTCGATGGGATTTGAACTCAGAACCTCTGGAAGAGCAGTTGGTGCTCTTACCTATTGAGCCATCTCACCAGCCCAATGTCTTTTTTATTTTTTTTTAAAAAAGGTTTATTTATTTTTATAGGCAAGTACACTGTAGCTCTCTTCAGACACACCAGAAGAGGGCATCAGATTTCATTACAGATAGTTGTGAGCCACCATGTGGTTGATGGGATTTGAACTCAGGTCCTTCAGAAGAACTGTCAGTGCTCTTAACCACTGAGCCATCTCTCCAACCCTCATGATGTCTCTTTATAGCAATAAACTCCTAACTAAGACAAGGAGCTACATAATAACATCCTGTCTCAATAAAAACAAAACCTCAAATAGCAATTAGAAATTTAATTCTTGGGCTGGAGAGATGGCTCAGTGGTTAAGAGCACTGACTGCTCTTCCAGAGGTCCTGAGTTCAAATCCCAGCAACCACATGGTGACTCACAACCATCTGTAATGAAATCTGATGCCCTCTTCTGGGGTGTCTGAAGACAGCTACTGTGTACTCATATACATAAAATAAATCTTTAAATGAAAAAAGAAATTTAATTCTTTGAATGCCACTCACAGATAGGATTTGGAGACTTGGGCTTTCTCAGGCTAACATGTACAATATGTATTATTCTAAAGCAAATACTGAATTAAAACAATACATACATGCCTCACAAGATATGTAGGAGCTTTTCTTCTCCTTTTCAAAATTGTTTGCTTATGAATTTAAAAATTGTTTAACTGAGGACTCAGTATGTAGCTGAGGCTGGCGTGGAAATTCATTTGGTATGCAGCCAAGGCTGGCCTCAAGCTTTAGACTGTCTTGCTTTAGCAAGAGTCCAGCACTTCCTTCCTGCTGGCTGATTGCAGGTATATCAACTTCCAATTTTTATTCTGTGCTTTCCATGTATTTATTTTTCTTAGTATAAAAATGACTTCAAACATTGTTTTGTTCATCTTCCTGCACCTGCCTTCCCCTAAACCCCGTTCTTCCTTCCTTCTGGCCCTCTTTCTCCTCCATTAGCTCCTCTCTTCATTCCAGTGACAGATATTCTGTCCCTTCCCTTCCCTCCCTTGCTTTATTTCCCCTAGCTATTCTCCCCACACCTTAAGACCTTTTTTTTAGTTCTCAGGATCCCCTATAAAATTTGGTGAACTAAATCTTCTGACAAACACAGTGTATACAGACATAAAAGAATTATACCAACAAGTGCTGGCTGACAGGAGCCTGATATAGCTGTCTCCTGAGAGGCTCTGACAGTGCCCAACTAATACAGAAGTAGAGGTTCACAGTCATCCATTGGACTGAGTACAGGTTCCCCCATTGAAGGAGCTAGAGAAAGGACCAAAGGAACTGAAGGGTTTGCAGTCCCTTAGGATGAACAACAATATGAACTAACTAGTACCCTCAGAGCTCCCAGGGACTAAAACTCCAACCAAAGAGTACACATGGTAGGACTCATGGCTCCAGCAGCATATGTATAGCAGAGGATGGCCTAGTTGGTCATCAATGGGAGGAGAGAACCTTGGTCCTGTAAAGGTTCTGTGCCCCAGTGTAGGGGAATGCCAGGGCCAGGAAGCAGGAGAGAGTGGGTTGGTGAGTAGGGGGATGGAGAAGGGATGGGGGTTTTCAGAGGGGAAACCAAGAAAGGGGATAAAATTTGAAATGTAAATAAAGAAAATATCTAAGAAAGGAAGGAAGGAAGGAAGGAAGGAAGGAAGGAAGAAAGAAAGAAAGAAAGAAAGAAAGAAAGAAAGAAAGAAAGAAAGAAAGAAAAGTATGTATGTATTTAGGTTACCAAATTTTAAAGATTTCCTTATAAGTTGCCAAACAGCATAATGTATAGTACAAAGAGCAAAAGAAATGTGGGGCTTTTGCTTGTGTGAGACCACTGTCTTACAATGTAGCCCGGCTGGCCTGGAACTTGCTACATAGCTAATAAGTTCTTTTCCACAGTGTTCTCTTCTCCTAGCTCACTTCTCTGCAGGAAATGAGAAGCATGACACAGAGACAGACGGACACTGGGCTCACCTGAAGACTGGACCTCAGTAGCTCATCAGAGATGGCTTGTTCTGTTCTTTACACTTTTTTGTTTGTTTATTTGTTTGTTTGTTTTTCAAGACAGGGTTACTCTGTATCGCCCTGGCTGTCCTGGAACTCTCTCTGTAGACCAGGCTGGCCTTGAA
>JADRCD010040203.1:1406-12315 GCA_019843815.1 Montemys delectorum | reverse complement strand
TCGACCCATTCCTTGACCATCATCAGTCACATAGCCTTTTTCCTTATCTGTACGATTTGGTGGTGGTCTAGAACTAGCTCCAATTTGTCGCAACTGCTCATCAATTTGTAATCTCTCCAAACGCAACTGGTCTACTTCCTATTTAAAATATACAAGATAACAGTAAAAATAATTTGACATTTTACTTTGTAATACCTTTCTCCTTTTCATCAGATAAAAAAGTATACTGGAAATATTTCGATTTCAATTCTAAATTTATAGTAAACACTGTTAACCCAAAATTATTAGGAAATTGAATGGTCTCCTTAAAAAGAAAGATTACTATTGATATACTTACTGATGTCAAGACTTAGAAATATAACAAAAACACTCAGTTTTAAAGTTATATTGAATAAATTTGAGTGATTTGGCACTGATATTCAATTAGTCTATGGATAAGGCAGATATACGTTAGTTTGGGGACTTTTGATATAAGACTGACTAAAACAATATTAAAAAATACAGATAAATGACAGACATTTAAGGTTTAATCAACTAACCTTAAAAAAAAAAATCACACATAAATGAGCTCAATGAAATTATTTTGTCAGTTAATATTCTAATTTACTAAGTACTGTGCTTGGGGTATATTTTTAAAAGAACATGTACTATTTTGGGATATAATTATTTAATTAAGGATCACTTGTTTTCAATGAACTAAACATGCTACTATTCCTTTATATGAAGGGGAGGAAATCCCTAGGTCTCACATCAAAACACCTAGTTCTCACATCATGCCTTGAAAAACTTTTAAAATGCTAAAACTCTGCTTAAACAAGTATTAAAACAATATACATTGGGTTGAACAAAATATATCAACTCCGGAATCCACTGACAGACCCACCCTTATACATAGTATGTACAGTAACATGGGCTTTGTCAAATCCAGATGAAACTTTCACTTTAATCTTTGCCTTTCGAACATATCCATGAGCACCTCACTTATTAGTTACAGGGTATAAGATCTGTAATTACAGCAAATATTCAGTGTGTCAGTCAAGAAGAAGTCATTGAAACTAAGTTGTCAAAATCTTGGTTCTGACATGTTGGGGAGAAACGGTCAGACTGAGAATCCACAGAGAACTTGCTCTCTAAACCAGAATCTTTGATAAACTGGGTAGGGAAAAGGAAAGACTAGTGGCTTCCTGCAAAGGTATATTTCTAATGGAATGTGTTATCTAGAAATTGCATAAGAGAATTATATTCCAGTTATTCTACTTAGGTAAAGCAGTAAGTTTTGGTGAGATGCTAGACCCAACCAAAAGATGAATTGGTGATGGTAAGAATGGCAACAGAACAGCTGCCAGTAACAGACAAAATATTCAATAGAAAAAAACAAATTAAAATATCTAAGAAAAAGCATTAATTGAAAGAACAAGGGACATGATATAATGCAGCTCTGTCTATCTAGGTCACAATAATTATTTTTAGTGAAGATTATAAAGGAAAACATACAACAGATTGCACATAAAACACTGTCCAACAAAAAAATAAATAAGCAAATCAAAGTGGCATCCTACCCATGCAAACCTTGCTGGATGAAACCTTCCCACTTTTATTTATTAACTGACCACCATTAAGAATGAACGAAACGACCAGGTACTGCACCATTTTTTCCTTTCACTCTTATTTACTAGAAGACTGATTCACATTTTATTCTTTAAGTCAGCAAACACATCTTAAGTTAGTATCATAAATAAAACAGAACTTAGATTATTTTGTAGACTTTTTTAAAAAGATCTATAAAATAATTCTGATATATATTTTAACAAATAAGACATAATAACAATGAAAACAATTAAGATTTCATTTCATTAAATTTTATATTTGGGCCAAAGGGGAATTGAAAAAGCACACATAGCTACTTCATAGAGTATTGCCAATCCCATGCTCTTTTTTACTAATAGCCTCTGGGTTCCTACTTCCCAGCTTGCAAGCTAGAGGAGGCATAACAGTAAAATCAGTAAGATGAGCATATACAAGAAAGCACAAGTAGTTTACATTTTGATTAAAACAATATAGAGAAAAGTATGAAGAATAAATATTTAAACAGAGGACTTCATGAAATGCTAGAATTTCCTTGATAAATAACATAGGAGGGACAACAAAGGCAAGTACACACAAAATTTAGATCAGAAAACATCCAGAAAAGCTAGAAGGTTCAAATATATACATATACATATATGTATACATATATATATATGTATATGTATATATAACATCATTACATAAATTGAATCTAAGTGTTTAACAGAAGAATAACTATATATGTAGGAATGTATTGAGAAATGGGATATTAGCCTTAAGATTTACAATTAAAAATTAACTTAAGTTTTTAGAAGAAATAAACTAAAACAATATATTTTAGCTATTATTTTTACAAGGTCATATACTGCTATGCACAGTTTAGAAGGACCCTAGTTTTGGAAGGATTTAGTATACAGTTTTTAATAATTCAGCACAAGAAGGTTAGAAGTTAAAAGTCATCCTGTCCTCACCTTTAAATAGTTCAGGTGATAATCCAAAAGAACAGTGGCATTTGCGATGCTGTCTTTTGTTCCCACAAAAACAAATGGTACCATACCCTGAAAAAGAAATTATAACAGTGAACCCAAAGAACTAGTGATGGTTCATCTGAAAACAAAAAGAAAAACAAACACACTTAATGTCTAAATCCCTAGCATAAGGTCTGGTGAGCAATAAACACACAAACATCTGTTTAAAATATAAATCAATATGTAAAACCAAGGGCAGATCAATGTAGTGATTTCTTAAATATCACATTGTTTTAAAGACTACCATTTAATGTTGGCAAAATAACAAACATTTAACTAAAAATTATGCAACTAAAAATTATGTAAGCAAGATGAATACTTAATGCTTTAATTCATTCACTAGAAGTTTTACCTAAATGAAATTCACTTTAAAATCAGGTACTAAGGATACAAATGTAAAAGCCTCAATTTTGTCAACCAAATCAACAAAATCCAAATCATGAACAAAAATTAGAATTTAAAGTGAAATACATTGAGAACTTTGTATAAGAACAAAAGCCAAGGCAAAATCATAAGTATAATATTTAATTTAATATTTAATAAGCATAACATTTCAAAAAATATAATCTTACAAAGTTCCTAAGAAAAACCTTGCTCTTCTATGTGTACCACTTTAATATAGGGATTGTTTTGAAGATACAATCTAAATATTTATATTTCTTATCAGCGTAAGAGAAGAAAAAAACCCCTAACAATTTCATATCACGACCAGTAGGGAAGCCTAGCCACAGGTGTACAAAGAGGGGACAAATAAGACACACTCTAAGCCGAGAACAGTTCAATCATTTTGCTACTGAAGAAATACATGGTTACTGGTACTCACACACTAATACTGTAATACTAATAAATAGTATCACAGTTACAAGTGTTTAGCAAAATGTAGGAGGCCAAGAATCTGTCCCTTGAGTAAAGTGTCACTCTTTCCTAAAGAAAGTTTCTTAGAACATGTAGCTATTGTTGGGATGCTTTCCATGCTTATATTCAGTATACAGTAGGTTCAGGATAGGAAGGGAAGGACAAAGGATTTTCTATATCCTTGTATAAGAATGTTACTGTTGATGAAGAATAAAACTGAACCATCAGAAAATATTGCTTATAGGCTGATTATCATACAGTAGGCAAGGTACTGCTTCCTGGTAGCAGTGATTATCTGAACTATCAGGTGCTGAAGAAAACTTGTAAAGATTTTTTTTTTTTGTACTACAATATAAAAAGTGCCCCCAAATATCATTCCCTTTCTGTCTAGCATAGTCACAAAGGCATTAACTGTACTATTTCCAAATGCCAACTGGACATAGAATACTAACTACACACTTTCCAAGTAATCACCAAAATAAGCTTTTAATTTTGTGCTGTAGATGTAATTAGGCAGAATTTGAAGAACATCATTTAAACAAATTTTCTTTTATAACATGGTACAAACTGTTAAGAGTACCCAGGGACAATTCAAATGTCTAATAAGAAGATCTGAATAAATTGAAAATATAGAATACCAATATTAGGACAAAGTGATTTTCTTTTCTAAGTTGAGAATAGGGATGCCCCACAGAAAGGAATGTCCAATTCACTTGCAGTTTCAGTTCTTTGTAAAAGTAAAATGGCATTTTTACTTTTAATCTTTTCTGAGTTATACCATCCTTAGTATAAGCAATTCTCATATACCAGGCAAGGGACCCTGACATCAAGGAGTTTACAATGTGGTTGAAGAGACCAACAAGAAAACATAGAAAAACAGGCTCTGGCTGAGCACACAGGAAGATGGAGCAGGTGGGAGACCTGTGGTAGGTACACAAGGAGAGCTTCACATACAACAGGGTCAAAGCGATAAGGCAAATGCAGGAAAAAGAACAGTCTGGGTAGAACAAACCCACACCTGGGTTTCTAGTGTATATATCCAGAAGCATCAAAAATTATGATAAATTTTAGAGAATTCCAAGGACTTCAGTAGGGATCAAACTTCCTCTAAGACACAGTGGGAAGACTGGTAGAAAATGACACTGGACATGTAAGGGAAAAACTTCTAAGTGGTATGAAGATGTTTGAGAATTATCCCAGGGCTGTGGATCCAAATACCCACAAACACTCCTCCACCAGCCCCCAACCATGAGGCTCATTTGTAGTCTTTCTTAACAAGGGGAATAAACATTAAAATATCAACTTAAAATGTATTTTTCAAGGAATGGTTTCCTACCTGCCAAGCCTTGGGTTCAGGTTTCTGGGGTCCCCCTGCTACAATTGATGAAACCACTAACACCTAAAGCAGTATAAGGAATGCAAGTGATGTGATTAACTATAATGAACGATACACAGAAGCCTGAACGCAGGACTTTCACTGCAGGACTTCTAAATGCATTTCTAAATAGTTAGGTTAGTTCAAATAGTGAAATCAGTTTCTAAAATATGGCTTTAAGAAGTAACTAACATATCTAATAGAAGGTATAATTTGAGTTACAACACCTGCAAAATTTAAGGAGTTAAATAGCATGAAAAAAAAAAAAAGTCCACCCTCAACAGAAAAAAAGCGACCCCATTAGGTTTACAGCTTAAGATTTGTCACTGTGAATAAATTGAAAAAATATGTATTACTTTGTTTTGTAATCTCATATGGTACCAAACCTATGTGAAAGCATGGAGTAAGAGTAGCCTAAAAATCTAACCAGAGAAAACAGCCCAAATAGCAAATGTGGAATCTGCGTCAAAGAAATTACTTTTAGTGTGGTTACAGGTGACAAATTCTTACCCTCTGGACTTTTGTACTGTTAGGTTGAGAAAAATGGGTGTTTTCCTTTGCATCTAAATGTTTCTTTTCTTCAGAGGAATTAGGTCCAACCCTTGAATTATTGGAAGGTAGAGAACTTGGTGGCATAATTTCCTTGATAAAAAACAAAACACAAAAAAGTTCCAATTTTATGAGTATTTAGTTCTATTACCATGCCAATGACATTTTTTGCTAAGCATAGCCATTTAAGTATTTATTAAAAAAAATCTGGTATTTTTTTATATTTATAAAATTTTTAATTATTTACAAAAAATTCAACATATTAGGAACAATGTTTAAAGTTTAACCTTTTCCCATTAACAATGATGGTTAAGACTATAAATTACTCTAAAGGGTTTTGACATATAAAATTATAGGGCATAAAAATTATGCAATTAAAAACCAAATCAGGGGTTACAGAGAGATGGCTTTTAGTAGAGGTTCTTTAAGAGCATGTACTGTTCTTGCAGTGGAACCAAGTTTGGTTTCTAGCACCGGTGTCAGGCAGTTCACAACTGAGTTCCTCTCCCTACCCCTTCCCCTCAACACTCACACACACAAACTTTCTGAATAAAAATAAACCTTAAAAAACACTAAAAAGATTTAACTTTAATTAAAATAATCTTTCGCAAAAGACAGCTAGTTAACGTGAAAATTATAAGCTTGTGCATTGACAGTATTTTGAGAGTACAATTGCATCAAGGATTATGCTGTCCACTCCATACAAATACTTAAAAGGTTACACCAATAAGCATATGTCCAGGTAGATAGGACTGAGAGTTATAAGTCATGTTTGGGGACGTGATCTTATATGCAGAAAAAGCACACACAGAATGAACTTACTTATCATATTAACACTCAAACAAAAGCATTTATAAAGGTTGTCTATGCATGCTTTTTGTCATTAATGGCTGAACAAGTGAACAAAGTGCTATTACAAATAACACTTTATAGTAGCAAACTCATGACTACCCATTATAAGATCACAAAATAAAAAACAAATACAGGTTAAATTTACTTATCTAAAGCCCAGCATTAGAAAACATATAGTCATTGGATGGTGGTGCACACTTTTTTTGTTGTTGTTTTGTTTTGTTTTATTTTGGTTTGGTTTTTCAAGACAGAGTTTCTCTGTATAGCTCTGGCTGTCCTGGAACTCACTCTATAGACCAAGGTGGCCTCCAACTCAGAAATCTGCCTGCCTCTGCCTCCCAAGTGCTGGGATTAAAGGCCACCGCAGAGGCAGGCAGATCTCTGAGTTCAAGGTTGGCCTGGTCTACAGAGCAAGTTTCAGGATAGCCAGGGACGCACAGAGAAGCTCTGTCTTGAAAAAACAAAAACCAAAACTAAAAACCAAAACAGATAGTCTAGTATCCAAGGTATTAAGCATGTCCAATAATCAGAACAATTATCAATAGTAGAGTACATGCCCAGTAGGCTCAAAGTCCTGGATTTGATCCTGAGTATCACAAAAAGAAAAAAAATATTATATGCATGCAATATAGGAGCTTCTGTATTAATACATTAAAAAAAAATCAAGACAAACAAAACTCCTCTAGGACAAACCAGAAAAATAAGCACTATTACATACCTCTTCTTGTGGGACACTTTTCTCATTTTCAGCCTCAATCCTCACCCTCACAACTCCTGACTTATCCACGATCTCTTGAATCAGCTTTCCATTTTTTCCTATTACTTTGCCTAAAATAAATAATTCATGTTTGGTTCTAAGACATCACTCAAATCGTACAAGCACACTCCACTATAAACTATCTTACACATTCATATACATATACATGTTGGATTATAAGATTCAAAACGGAAGCTTTTTAAAAAGATAGTTTCATTATAAATTAGTCTTGTTGATTAGATTATTATTTAAATTCGTTTGGTCAGGTACTACAGCTGATTAATAATTGTGAACTGATTGGGTAATTTTGAAATTTTAAAGAGAAACTCCTTATCTCACATGAGAGTGTATACTTTAAACTCACTGGCACTGTGGTATTTAGTACTCTGTAAAGCTCTACAAAAGGAATTAAGAAAAAGAAGGATAATAAATATATTTGCTTATTTGACAATTTTAATTCTCATCTAGCTCTGACTCATATTTCCTCATTTTTACATAGGAACTATTATTAGAATTATGTATGGCACATTTGCAAATGATGCTCTTAAGTTTCAAAGGAGCTTAGAAAGCTATCTAAATATCTAAAAGGAACAAAAATTCTTCAGGCCGATGTTACTAACAGAATATAGAGCAGCATATTCATAGTAAAGCACACTTTCAGATAACTCAAAAACTACAATGAAAAGGCTTATACGTACTCTTTAGTAACATCTGTTGAAATTCAGAAAGATCGAGTAGTAGTAATAAATAGCAACTGACTGTTTGCCTCACTGTATAAAATTCAATTATATATAAAACTAGGACATGGCTACTTTTATAGCCACCACCATAAATTAGTGTAAAACAAGAATTTACAAATTAAGCACTATTAATTTTAGAAATCTACACATGAGGCAAACCAGATTCTAAGGGGGAACTTAAAGCACTTATATAAGCCATGGGTGAAATGCAACTATTATGTTTATTTTGCTTCCTCACTGGAGGCAAATTGGTGAGAAGGGAAAAGTTGCTTCCTAGCTATTACAAATTAACTAGCAAAAGGTCTTGCAGAAGGATTCATAGTTCTTAGAACCAGAGCCATAGTTTTGACATTATTGCTGTGTGTGGCTTTCTTACTCTTCCACCTTGAGCTCTTTGGTCTGGTCAGTGGTAGAAAACAAAACCCATGCCACTAAACCAGGATTTCTAATCTAAAATCTTATTATTATTTCTGCTCTACTCTTCTTCAAATGAAATGCAAGTATGTACAAAAAAACCTACCTGGAGTATTCCCAGTTTGTTTTTTTTCTGTAAAATCATTACATATTCATGAAAGTTGATTTTAATAAAGGTGTAAATTAGCATAAAGAAAAGTAGGATTTTTAGCATGTTTCTATTAATAAATATCTTAACTACCCAAAGTACTTTGTCTAAACAAATTCAATGTCAAGGTGCAGATAGAAGATGCAAATTTTTAAGCAAGATAAATTGGTGTATATACTGAAGGGGGCTTGTGAAAAATAGGTAATCAATCAGTAATAGTTAGTGATTAAGACATCACCCAGAACTCCTGCCCAGCAAACCTAATAAAAACTGATTTCTGAACAAGCCCAGTATTCCTAGTGTTGCAGGATGCCTTACCAAACCAGAATTCTCCTGTTTTACTAAGTGTACTGGCTAGCTTTGTGTATCACTTGACACAGGCTGCAGTTATCACAGAGAAGGGAGCTTCAGTTGGGGAAGTGCCTCCATGAGACCTAGCTGTGGGGCATTTTCTCAATTAGTGATCAAGGGGGTAGGGCCACTTGTGGGTGGTGCCATCCCTGGGCTGGAAGTCTTGGGTTCTATAAGAGAGCAGGCTGAGCAAGCCAGGAGAAGCAAGCCAGTAAGAAACATCCCTCCATGGCCTCTGCATCAGCTCCTGATTCCTGATCTGCTTGAGTTCCAGTCCTGACTTCCTCTGATGATCAACAGCAATGTGGAAGTAAGCCAAATAAACCCTTTCCTCCCCAACTTGCTTCTTGGTCATGATGTTTGTGCAGGAATAGAAACCCTGACTAAGACAGTAAGTATAAACTAAAGAAAACTCAATTGGATCGATTGACTGCAATGGGCTTTCTGGTGTAAAGTAACTTTAAAACATCCTCTACACTTAATGCAAGACTATAGATATAATCTCGTTCTTCTTTGGTAATCTAATCAAATCTAGTTTACTTGTATATTGCAGTTACTTCCAAATTCCAACAGAACAATTTGTTATAAATCTGCTGTAATGAAATGAAGAAGTTATGAATAAACAAAAGAGAACATGGGAGTTTCCTTCTGTGCTCAGAACTGTGCTTGGTATTACACATAACAACACCTCATTAAGCACCTAGATCTAGACCTTAATATATATGTTAAGTAAAGGAAAAGAACTCTTCTCTCAAGAGCTAAATCAGTCACCCAAAGTCACAATGGTATCAAATATATATAAACATTTTTATCTACTATAGCACTATCAAAATAAATTTTAATGGACATCCATGGTTCGACCATAATCATCAGTTCATCCCGTTCTGTGTATGTATCTTCTATACAACTGGTATGTGTGTTGGTAACACTACATTCACATTCTTGTGTTGTATCATATATGTAAACTAATTTCATTAGCATTTGTTCTTTATCTCCAAGTTCTTTTTATTAATGGTAAAAAATACCATGACTTTTGGACACTTTTTTGGAGTCAGGATCTTGTTATCCCTACACTATGCTATCCTTGAATTTGTGATCTTTGTGCTTCTGTCTGCTGATGCTGGGCTATTGCTAGTAATTTTAAATGACACTGGAAGATGATTACTATTTTGACAAAACGTAGCCTATAAATGTTTTAAGCCATATACATAAACTACATAGGAAGTTTGTTCACTTTATACTTATACAAGAGGATGAAGAAGCAATATGTCCCAAATTCATTTATAAATTTAACACATTTTAAAAAATAAACCTATACTTGGTTTTAGTTTGTTCTACTAAAGACAACGAAATAATCTGAGAATGCTAGTGAAAAGTTCCTATACTAACACCTATCACAGTGAAAATTAGGAAATAGTATTTATCAATTTATAAGTAGCTACTACTGACTCCATAAAATCCAAGGACATTTGGTGTTAATTTATCTTTCAAATTTATTATGTTTAACTAGACATATCCAGATTTTGAAACCAGAGATAACTGACTTGAAGGCTATCATTTTATCAAATATCACCAAACTATAAAAGCATCAATTTTTAATCATTTTTGAAAAAAATCCAATGCTATGATAAAAAAAATGCCTTGAGGAGGCTAAGTAAAAATTATCCTTTCAGGCATTTATAAGTCTGAACTAACAAAGTATTTCTTGTACATCTTTTGAAAATATAATCTTTGAGTATATGTTTTCTATACACTGTAAGAACAGGCTACATTCAAAGACTGATTCAATCAAATTACACTTTTCAGTGATGAAAAGAGATTTAACTAGTATAGGTGTTGGGGTTGTGTACTAGAATTTTATTTTTTGTGGTACATATCAAGTTATTTTTGACTTACCTACTAAGTTTCGTGGAACTTGTATGACATCTTCAGCAAATTCCAGAAAGCTTCTAGCCTTCTTCACTGCGTCTTGATCCTAATAAAGAAGGGTGAGTGGGTAGAGTATCAAAACAAAAGATTTGGCATTTGAAATACTATTTGCTTGATTCTCTGAGGGGGGCAATTAGATTATATGGTGAAAAATATACCTCTCCATAAATATGAAATGTGCAGGTATCCTCATCTAAATCAATAGCAGTGACACCAGGTACTTTTCTAGCTTGCTGAATATTAGCACCATGAGTACCAATAGCTAGACCCATCAGATCTTCTCGTACGATAAACTGCTCATGAAATCTTGAGGCAAGCTGCCTTGAACTCTGAAGAGAAATGCAC